>ML408646.1:68500-87697 GCA_005239525.1 Nicotiana knightiana | reverse complement strand
CCCCCCCCCCCCCCCCTCTTTGTATTTCTTTAGCATTTATTGTAATATAAATACTGGACTGTACGCTTAATTTCTATTTTTATTCATGTTCCTGAAGTTTCGAGTTTACATTTTATTTTATTTTTTATTTTTTTGTTTTGTTCTGCCATGATACTAGACAAAAGAACGAATGAAAAATCTATATAAACAATCCCGTTTTGGATTTATTTTTCTTTGGAAAAAATGGTTATCTCAAATTCAGTAGAGTTTCAACACGAATCAGTAGATTATCTTCAGTTTACCTTGTATCTCATAAATTTGCAAAAATCAGTGTATACGTATGCGTGAACTCTAAAACTTTAGATGCATGAGATTAGTTTGTTAAGAATTGTTAAGGATTACTGGTTCAAAAATTCATAAAACCACATAGGGCAGGGTCTGTGTTAGAAATCATAAAATTCTGGAAAGAATAGAGTGATTCCAGCTTGTCCATTAGTATCAGACTTAACAAACAACATATTTAGATATCTGAATTTCATAAGTATATATATATATCTGAACGAACAATGGATATTCTGATTCCCACATTTTCCGTCATGGGCTAAAAACAAATTCTTTTCGGAACTAGCAGTCCTATCACAAAGAGAGCTGACTTAGGATGGCCTGATGTGATAAAACGGGGCTAGATGAGGCCATAACCTATAAGATGTCCTTTTAGAACAACGAATATCGTTTAGGAGATCTTCTAGGTAGAATGAATACCTTTCGTTCGAAATCTTGATAGAAAAATCAAATATTATACCGAAGCTACCTAACCAACACTCGGGAGCGACAACTCATGTCCACTTCTTTAACTTCAAAATTATAATAAAATCACATGTTGTAATTACGGGTGCATTTCATGTGGCGTAATTATAATGTGTTTAAAAATAACAAGTGCACACCATCGTGACTTGTTTTCAAGATAAGTCCATAAATATTAAAAGCGGCTGAAAAGTGAAAGAGGCTAAAAGCACAATAGGCAAAGATATGTAAATAAACAGACGATTTAGGCCAAATAATAATAGTTAAGCGACCGTGCTAGAACCACGGAATTCGGGAATGCCTAACACCTTCTCCCCGGTTAACAGAATTCCTTACTAGGATTTCTGGTCGCAGACATTTAAAACAGAGTCAAAATTTTCTCGGTTTGGGATTTCAACATATAAATGGTGTCCCGGAATACCGTAAAAATCCGGGTGGCGACTCTGAAAACTAAAATAAATCCCAAATCTGAATAATGTCACTTAAAGTGGAAAAACTCCCTCTCTACCCTTCATTAAGCAAGGGGTAGTTGAAAAAGGAGGTGTGACAGATGCAGTATTCAGGGAGCACCTGTCACCACTTTAATCTATCTTTATTAGTTGCATTGCAACCCATTCAAGTTGGGGGGCTTCTTGAATAATTGTGATGGAATGTTAAGTTTGTTTTATTGTGAGTGGATATTTGTTTTGTGTTCCTAGGACTACTTAGTTTGTTTTTTTTTTCGTTTGTAGGTGAATTAGTATTTTGTTTTTGTTTTTTTGTGACATTATTAAGTTATCATGTGGATATATATATTAGTATGTTTTATCTCGGTGGTGATATCCTTGGTAACCAGTTAATATTTTGGAACAATTTGTTTCAACTCTTCCCGATGATAGATAGCTTGCCTACTTTCTTTAGGGAATTAGTCTCGTAGTGTAGATATAGTTTCGTTAATTTAGAAAGAACAAGTGGTTTGAGTTGGGATGGTTCCCATTGGCCGAATTTGTGGCTTTCTTGGTACCAACATGATTTAAATCCCGACATTTGAATTTGTGATTGATAAAGAAATGGTTGAAGTAAGGATTATTATCACACAATAATCTTTGGGAATTATTTATTTTTCCTCTTATATTCACAAAATATTTTTCTCAGGCTAGATGCGATCTCCTTGAGACTCACTGGTTTTAATTGGGTCTTGGCTTTGTATTCCACTAAGTTTTCATGTGTTCTGTAAGGTGAGATTTATTGGAAAGTTCTCTTGCATCATCTGTAGTTTAGAACTTTCCCGGAATACGTTTCCAGATGAAATCCTAGACTAACTGGGTCTGAAGAAGGATATTAGGCCTTCCTTGGATTTCCATTGTGCCAAATTTTTCTATCCGTGAATTTTTTTTCACTAGTCAACCCTTTCTGAGCTTTTAAACCTTTTCTTCAGCAACCATATTGCAAGCTGTCTGAGCAATGATCTAAGTCCTGCCCCTTCCTCGGTCTCTGGCACGGCCTCGGCATGTGCCCCTTGGTAGAACCTGCTGTTGCGAGGAGATCTGATTGTCGATCCCCGGGATAAGAAACACGTATTCTCGCCACTTGCGAGAGAGTAGAAGAGTTCCATCAGTTTTTGAGATAACAAGAACCACACGATAGAGTAGAAATAAAAATGGGTTTGTTCCTAACTTGATAGCCTCTGAGAGATAAGTACAGACATCTCTGTACCGATCTCTTAGACTCTATTAAGCTTGTTCATGAATTGTGAGACCTAGGCAACCTAGTGCTCTGCTATCAACTTACCATGACCCAAATTCCCAACCCTCAAGATCGTGATGGCGCCGAACACCACACTTTCTAGGCAAGCCAAAGTTTGAACTTAATTAACCATTTTCTTTTGAATATTTTCTTAAACACAATAAGACAATTTAGAATAAAAGGAAATCTATTATTTTCCAATTAATGACATTATGAATAATATTACAAATAATGAAATGAACCACGAACTAATACTAAATATATATAACTACCCAAGGTCTGGTGTCGCAATTCACGAACTACTAAAGAATACTACAAATAATTGGCGGAAAGAAATGTATATCTGTTTTGAATGAAATAAAAACAATGTCTAAATAATAAAGGGAAGACTCTAGGAATCTGGGGACACCAGCAGATCTAGCTCATGTCTCCCTGTAAATGCTCAAAAGGATCAGCTTTGACCGGAACCTGGATTTGCACAAGAAGTGCAGAGTGTAGTATCAGTACAACCGACCCCATGTAAGTACCGATCTTAACATCGACGAAGTAGTGACGAGGCTACGGAGGGGCATTTATAACATAACCTGTGACAATATATAATAAAGCAGGAAGGAAATTCTGAACTAAACCAAAACAATACTCTGTAACAATAAATAAAATAACTCATCCACCTTTTTCAGATCTCAGCTATAACCAAATTCTCACATAAGTTTCCAAATTTTCAAATTCCACTTTAAAATAATCGTAAGTGCATAATATGAAAAACACTAAAGTAAAACAGTAAGTTTTCCTAATCATTGTGTTTAAAATCAATAAAACATAATTGTTCTCCCTTATTGCTCCTTGTTGCGACACACACCTTTCAAAATATTTTTGTCTCAGCAATTGTATACAGAAAACTGTACTATTCATAAACGTCATCAATCATCATTTCACAATGAAACCAATCAGAGTATATAGTAAAACACTGTCAACCAGCTCATCCTTTATATGTATCAGAATGAAACCAAGGGAACAACCAACACTTCCACAATACTTGAAACTATATTTAACAGTAAGTTGACGAAACCAAGTAGTCTTGGAGGCATCAATGACCATAAAACAATTAAGCCAGGGATTAAATAAATTGGAAACATGGAAGGGATCATGTTCAACAAGTAATTTCGTGGTGCATAGATACTCGTCACCTCACCTATACACCACACACATGAAAATTAACATAGCATTTAAGTTGGGTATTCCTATTCCCTCAAGTCAAGGTTAAAACAATCCTTTACCTCAATTTCACAAGCAACTTACTGCTCTAGCACAACTTCTTCTTTAGAATTTGCCTCTAATATGCTCGGATCTAATCACAATTGGTTCAATATCATCAATTATTGCTTAAAGGAATTAACTTTAATAAGAGACTATGTTTTTCCTATGTTTTCTTATCAGAATCCAAAAAGCGACCCCGGGCCCCCTTGGTCAAAACTCGAGGTTCAGACCAAATCCCATTTACCCATTCTCCCCCAAGCTCGGATATACAGTTGGTTTTGGAATCCGACCTCAATTCGAGGTCTAATTCCCAAATTTTGAAGTTCCTAAGTTCTACCCAAAAATCCAAATTTTTACCATGAAAATTTTAGATTCTAGGTTGAAATCTTGTTAAAAGTTATTAAGGGTTGAAAGGAATTAGTTTGGAATCACTTACCTATGATATGTAGAACCTTGAGTCTTTGGAAAATCGTCTATGGGGGTTTAGGGTTTGAAAGAATTGAAAAATATATGAAAATCCCGTCTTAAATCCCACTATATAGATTGTAGTTATCGCCATTGTCGTCAGGGGTTCGCAATTGCAAACCATTTGTAATTTTGCAGCAATCTCTTTTGCGATAATATTGTCGCATTTGCGACATATGGGCTTCCTAGATAGTCTTTGCATTTGCGACGAAATAGCTTGCATTTCCCAGGTCTGTCAGCTTCGCAATTGCGAAGCCTGATCTCGCATTTGCGAGGTGAGAGACCTGGGCAACACCAGACTTCAACTGTGCAATTCTCTTTCTATGTCTAACCACTTCGTAGCCTACCCAAAACTCACCCGAGCCCTTGGAGCTCCAAACCAAACATGCATGCAAGTCTAAAAAAAAATTATACAGACTCGGTCGTGCAATAAAATCATCAAAATAACATCAAAAAATACTAATTGACCTCAAAACACATGATTTTCTCAAGAACACTCAAATTTCTAACTTTTCAACCGGACTTCCAAATAACGTCAAATCAACTCCAATTGTAATCAAATTTCATATATAATACTTAAATATTATAACAAACTTCTACCTGGCTCCAAACCGAAATACGGGCCCGATACTAATGATTTCAAATATTATTTCATTTCTTTATTTCCTGTAAAAACCAACACAACAATTTTCTTCAAAAATTGTTTTCTACTTGTAGAGACCTCGAAATTCAATTCCGGGAATACTCCCAAGTCCCATATTTTACTAAGAACCTCCCGGGATAGTCGGAACACAGATTCGGGTCCTGTTGATAACTAATATTTCCCTACAATATTTTCAAAATGCATATATACCTTTAAAACTATGCATTAACATCAATTGGTATTTTTCCATCATCTCTAAAACATTTCTTGATTTAATATTACCATTCATGGTCCTATTAAGTCCACATTATTTCATAAATGGCAAGATTGGCTCTTTTTTTGTTTCAATTGCAATTGCAATTGTAGCCCATGCATACATTATTGCATTATTTTACCGGAAATTGGTCCATTGTATTTTGAAAATACTAAATAATTATTTTAAAACATTTCTGTACATAAAAATCATTTATTATAATTAGATAATTATTTACAAATTAATTTTATTCAATCGTTTGGGTATTTAATAAATAGCCCCATTTTGTTTTCAATTTTAATCTAAAATACCAGCCTAAAACCCCTTATAATTTTGTCCCAAACCCTTTGAGCCCAAAACCCAACCTGCCCGACCCAATACTTTGGCCAATATGGCCGTTGATCATTTTGATCGGCGGTCCAAATTACCCCTACCATAATTAACCTAATAACACCCCCCCAAACCTTTCATTTTCCACCCTTCCCTCGTTGTCACCCTTTCCTTCCTCTCTCAAACTCTCTCTATCTGAACCGTAATTTCCAGCCGCCGTCACCAGCTTACACTACCATCCTATGGTGTTTCTTCGTCGTCTCAGGCCTCTACTGGCCCCCTACTTGCTATGGTCCATCCGTTTCCTAGATCCTTGAGGAGATTTCAGGGGACCTAGGCAGTCAGGTTTGCACCTTTTGGTTTCTTGCCTGCTTTAGGCTATTTTCTCAACTTTGAGTAAAAACCTCTCTTATTTTTGCTATGAATAAATGATTTTCTAGGTTTATGTTCTTGTCTCTGTTATGCTTGCTTAAAAACCCTAATTTTTTCTCCGATCTTCTCCGATCTGTATAGATCTGAGACGAATCGAGCAACTATCACATGTTTTCCTTGGAAATTTTCTAGTTTCAACTTATTTTCAATTTTCCCCTAAACTAGGTTCACGACAAGTCATTTTCTGAAAGGTCTTTCTGATTTTTAAACGTTTAATCGATTATCCTTAGTGTTCTTAACTGGCTTATGCAAAGGTTAGCTGTATTGGGTTCATTCTGTGTTTTGACTTGCACAATTTTCCTTAGTCAAATCTAGTGCTTTGTGATTTTTACCCTAATTAATCTCTATTAGGGTTTCTGAGTCAATTTCTGGCTAATTTCTATGTGTTTCTTAGGTTTTACTTAGCCTATTTTCTATTTGTGGAAGTTGATATTTTTCTCCACAGAAATCAATATTACTTTGAAATTTTTATTGACCGATTCGCTCTGTTTAAAATTCATGTGCAAATTCTTGATTATTTCCTTGTTTATGACCTCAATTAGTCATTCTTGCTTTATTCAATTACCTGTAATATTTACTTGTAACGACCCTACTTGTCGTTTTGCGTTATCGGTCCCCATTCCCTTAAATAAAACTTCCCATAACGGCTTATTATGATTTATGACTTGCGGGGCGGGTGGTCCGGGATTTGGAAGTGTTTAGAGTGACATAGGAACACTTGGCTCCTTAAGGTTGGCATTTAAGGCTAAGTTTGACTTCGGTCAACATTTTGGGTAATTGGCCACGAAATCGAGTTTTGACGGTTCTGGTAGCTTCGTATGATGAGTTTGGACTTGGGCATATGTTTGGAACGGGTTTTGGATGACCCGGGAGCGTTTCGGCACTCAATATTGAAATAAGAAGTTCCTTAAGTTCCTATTGTGGTTTGGGATGTGGTTTTGTGTTATCGAGGCCCGAATGGAATTCTGAGACCGGGAATAGTTCCCTTATGTCATTTATGACTTGCCTGCAAAATTTGGTGTCATTCCGAGTAGTATAGGTCATTTTGGCGCGTTGTTAGCGAAGTCTAGAAAACTTAAAGTTCCTAAGTTTGGTTCTTGGGGTTTTGAGGTGTTATTTTGAGTTTTAGCATTGTTTTAGGTGTTCCGAAGGCTCGAGCGAGTCCATATTATGATTTGAGACTTGTTGGTATATTTGGGCGGGGGCTCGGGTGGTCCCAGGTGCCTCCCAGACACCACACGAGGCCAAAAAACAGTTGAAATAGTTGCTGGTGCACCTGTTCTAGTGTGACCGTAGGTGCGGTTGACAAGTCGCAGGTGCGGGACCGCTCCTACGGTCCCAACCTCGCATGTACGACCTCCAGTGGTCAGGCCAATTCTCGCAGGTGCGGACAAAGTTCCGCAGGAGCGGAGCCGCATGTGCGGTCTCCACTCCGCAGGTGCGGGCCCAGACTCCCTCGTCCATTTTCGTAGGTGCGAGCCTTGGTTCGCAGGTGCGAGACCGCAGGTGCGATCCTCGAGTTGCAGGTGCGGAAACACTGTTCAGATAGTGTGTTTTTATACACGGTATTTAACTCATTTTATTTATCTCCTTCTTCTTTCTTCGGGCGATTTTCACCATTTTAGAGGGGCAAATGACTTGGTTATTGAAGGTAAGTAAATTCTACTCTAATATTAGCTTCATGCATGAATTCCTAGTTATGTTTAATCACATAATTAGTGAAAAATCAAGAATTGGGTAGTAAACTAGGACTCGATAATTTGAGAATTTACCCATGAATTAGCTATGAAATCAAGTAAAAATCGTATATTAATGATCTTTAGGCTACAGGTGAGTTTTTCCTTCGAGAATTTTTAGAATCCGAGCATGAGGGTCCGGGATTGGATTTTAGAATTTCTTCAAGAATGGTGAATTTGGCTAAGTAATAGGAGAATTCCCTGCTTTGAATATAAATTGACATATTTGTACAACATTTGGCTAGTTTCGAGTCCGTGGGTGTCAAGTTCGGGGTTTCGGGCGCATTCTTGACCCGCGGTGTAGGAGCGACGCGAGGTGAGTCTTCTTTCTAACCTTGTAAGGCGGAACTGTCCCCCTAGGTGATTTAATTGCTATATGTGACGAGAGTCCGTACGTAGCGGCTACTATTGATATGTCCGGGTAGTTAGGCTTAAACCATGTTTTATGTTTTCCTTGAAATGAATTATATGCTTAGTGAATTAATGTTACATGCAGCTTGTTTTCCTGAGATCATGGAATTTAAGTAATTTTAAGGAATTTTGCACGAAAAAGTAATTGATAAATTGTGATGACCTGAAAGGTCATCTTGTGTAATTTAGCAGAAAACTGTGTTTCGAGGCCCCTAAAGCCTCTGTTAATCTCACCTTGATATGCGTGTGTAACCCGAGCGTCTAGCCGGGAAGCTTTGATGTGAAAACTTGATGAAAAGTTGATTTCATAATGATTAATTGATTAAAGTTGACCTTGGTCAACATTTTTGGTAAACGAACCCGGACCCGTGATTTGACAGTTCTGGAGGGTCCGTAGAAAAATATAGGACTTGGGTGTATGCCCGGAATCGAATTCCGGGGTCCCAAGCCCGAGAAATGAATTTTTGAGTTAAACTGTTTTCTGAAAATATCTATGGAAATTGAAAATGAAATTTGATTAGGAAGTGATGGTATCGGGCCCGTATTTTAGTTCCAGTGCCCGGTACAGGTCTTATATATGCTTTGAGCTCTTTCTGTAAAGTTTGGTTGAAATGGATGTCGTTTGATGTGTTTCAGACCTAAATGGAAAATTTAATGTTTTATGAAACTTGATAGAATTCATGGATTTTGAGGCTTAATTCGATGTATATGATGTTATTTTGGCGATTTGATCGCATAGATAAGTCATAGAATGTTTTTGAGGTAGTGTGTATATTTGGTTTGGAGCCCCGAGGGCTCGAGTGAGTTTCGGATAGGCCACATATTGCATTTTTTGAACTTAGAGTCTGTTGGTGTTCTATTCTACAGGCTTCGCAAATGCAAAGTCAGCATTGCAAATGCGAAAAGTGCACTGGCTGGCAGTGCTCGCAAATGCAAAGAGAGCATTGCAAATGCGAAGGTTCACTAGTTGCACCGTGATTGCAAATGCAATCCTCCCTTCGCAAATTCCCCAGAAGCTTTTATGGACTTGATGAACCGAGTGTTCATGCCTAATTTGGAGTCGTTCGTGATAGTCTTCATTGATGATATATTGATATACTCCCACAGTCAGGAGGAGCACGAGCAGCATCTCAGACTGGTTCTTCAGACTCTGAAGGATAGTCAGCTTTATGGAAAATTTTCAATGTGTGAGTTCTGGTTGAGCTCAGTTGCATTCCTGGGTCATGTCGTGTCAGCAGAGGGTATTCAGGTTGACTCGAAGAAGTTTGAGGCAGTCAAGAACTGGCCTAGACCAGCATCAGCTACAGAGATTCGGAGTTTTTTTGGGATTGGCAGGCTATTATCGTCGGTTCATGGAGGGGTTCTCATCTGTTGCAGCCTCGATGACCAGGTTGACTCAGAAAAGTGTCCAGTTCAGGTGGTTTGATTAGTGCGAGGCAAGCTTTCAGTAGCTCAAAAAAGCCTTGACCACGGCACCAGTGTTGGTTTTGCACACGGGTTCAGGATCGTATGTCGTGTATTGTGATGCCTCATAGGTTGGGCTTGGTGCAGTGTTGATGCAGGATGGCTAGGTTATAGCCTATGCTTCTCGTCAGTTGAAGGTCCATGGGAAGATCTATCCATTTCATGACTTGGAGTTAGCAGCTATCGTGCATGCATTGAAGATTTGGAGGCATTACTTGTACGGTGTGCCGTGTGAGGTGTTCACGGATCATAAGAGCTTGCAGTATTTGTTTAAACAGAAGGAGTTGAACATGAGACAGAGGAGATGGTTAGAGTTGCTGAAGGATTATGATACTACCATTCTTTATCATCCGGGCAAGGCCAACGTGGTAGCTGAGGCCTTGAGCCGGAAGTCAGCTAGCATGGGTAGTCTTGTTTACTTATCAGTCGGAGAGCGACCTCTTGCTTTGGATGTTCATGTGTTAGCCAATCGATTTGTGAGATTGGAGGTTTCTGAGACTGGCAGTGTTTTGGCCCATAACGTGGCCCGTTCTTCATTGTATGACCGTATTCAGGCCAGGCAGTATGATGATCGCCATTTATGTGTTCTTAGAGATAGAGTCGGGCACGGTGATGCTAAGTAGGTTATGGTCGATGCTGAGGGAGTATTGAGGATGCATGGTCATATTTGTGTAGCCGATGTCGATGGCATTCGTGAGTTGATACTTCAGGAGGCCCATAGTTCCCGGTATTCTATTCATCCGGGCACCGCAAAGACGTACCAGGACTTTCGGCAGCACTATTGATGGCGGAGGACGAAGAAGGACATTGTATCTTATGTAGCTCGATGCTTGAACTGTCACCAAGTTAAGTACGAGCACAAGAGACCCGGTGTTTTGATGCAGCAGATTCAACTTCCTGAGTGGAAATGGGAGCGTATCACCATGGACTTTGTGGTTGGACTCCCACAGACTCGGAGGATGTTTGATGCAGTATGGGTCGTTGTGGATAGGCTGACCAAGTCAGCGCACTTCATTCCAGTATCAGTTTCGTATTCAGCAGAGTAGTTGGCAAAGATCTATATGAGAGAGATTGTTAGACTGCATGGTGTGCCCATATCTATTATATCGGACCAAGGTACTCAGTGTACCTCCCATTTCTAGAGAGTATTTCAGCGAGAGTTGGGCACATAGATCGATTTGAGCACAGCATGTCACCCTCAGACGGACGGGCAGTCCGAGCGTACTATTCAGATTTTGGAGGATATGTTGCGAGCTTGTGTCATTGATTTTGGTGGATCGTGGGATCAGTTCTTGCCTTTAGCAGAGTTTGCCTACAACAACAGCTATCATTCGAGCATTCATATGGCTCCGTATGAGGCGTTGTATGGTAGACGGTGTCGGTCTCCAGTCGGATGGTTTGAGCCATGAGAGGCTATATTGTTTGGTTCTGAGTTAGTCCAAGATGCCTTGGACAAGGTGAATATCATTCCGGATAGATTTCGTACAGACCAGTCTAGGCAGAAGAGCTATGCAGATCGCAGGGTTCGAGATTTGGCATTTATGATAGGCGGCCGGGTATTTCTTCGGTCTCGCCCATGAAGGGCGTGATGAGATTCGGAAAGAAGGGAAAGTTAAGCCCTAGGTATATTGGTCCATTTGAGATTCTTGACAAGGTAGGGAAGCTGGCCTACAGACTTTCCTTGCCACCCAGTTTGTCAGCCGTGCATCCAATATTTCACGTGTCTATTCTCCGGAGGTATGTTGTACACCCATCTCATGTACTTGACTTCAGTGGTGTCCGGTTGGACAAGGATCTGTCTTATGAGGAGGAGCCGGTAGCCATATTAGATCGGCAGGTTCATCAGTTGATATCGAAGAGTTATCCTTCGGTTCGTGTTCAGTGGAGAGGTCAGCTTGTTGAGGCAGCTACTTGGGAGTCCGAGCCCGATATACGAAGCCGTTATCCCCACCTTTTCCCCGATTCAGGTACTTTTCTATGTCCGTTCGAGGACGAACGATTGTTTAGAGGTGGAGATTGTGATGACCCGAAAGGTTATCTTGTATAATTTAGCAGAAAAATATGTTTTAGGCCCCGAAAGCCTCCGTTAATCTCACCTTGATATGCGTGCATAGCCTGAGCGTGTAGCCGGGAAGCTTTGATGTGAAAACTTGATGAAAAGCTTATTTCATAATGATTAATTGATTGAAGTTGACTTTGGTCAACATTTTTGGTAACAGACCCGGACCCGTGATTTGACGGTCTCGGAGGGTCCGTAGCAAAATATGGGACTTGCGCATATGCCCGGAATCGAATTCTGAGGTCCCAAGCCCGAGAAATGAATTTTTTAGTTAAATTGTTTTTTGAAAATATCTATGGAAATTGAAAATGAAATTTGATTAGAAAGTGATGGTATCGGGCACGTATTTTGGTTCCGGCACCTGGTACAGGTCTTATATATGCTTTGAGCTCTTTCTGTAAAGTTTGGTTGAGATTGAATGTCGTTTGATGTGTTTCGGACTTAAAATGGAAAATCTGATGTTTTATGAAATTTGATAGAATCCATGGATTTTGAGGCTTAATTTGATATATATGATGTTATTTTGGCGATTTGAAAGCACAGATAAGTTCATATGATGTTTTTGAGGTAGTGTGTATATTTGGTTTGCAGCCCTGAGGGCTCGCGTGTGTTTCAGATAGGCCACGGATTGCATTTTTTGAACTTAGAGTCTGCTGGTGTTCTGTTTTGCAGGCTTCGCAAATGCGAAGCCAGCATCGCAATGCCAACAGTGCACTGGCTGGCAGTGCTCGCAAATGCGAAGGTGCACTGGTTGCACAGTGATCGAAAATGCGATCCTCCCTTCGCAAATGAGAAGTCTCTCCTCCTGCACAATCTTCGCAAATGCGAACTATTCTTCGCAATTCCCATGCAGGGGTGTTCGCAATTGCGATGCCAACTAGTGGGCTGCACTATACAAAACCGAGATTTTCACTTCATATTTCATATTTTCTCAAACTCAACACTCTTAAGCGATTTTCCAAAGAACAAGACTCTTCCAAATCAGTTGTAAGTGGTTTTTACTCATTTCTTTTCAATCATTAACATCATTTAACATGTTTTCAACTTAAAATCAAAGATTTTCATGGGTGAAATNGGCGCATTTTGGTCATTTCACCTAATTTCGCACTGTAACCTTGAATTTGATAGTAAAATCAGTGCATGAGATATGAATTACGATACGGAATTTATTTGAATAGATTTGGGCCATTTAAAGTCGGATACTCGTGGCAAACGTGTGGTTTCGGGTTGATTGCTATACTTCGGACTCGAGATAAGTGTATGGCCTAACCTTATCTTGAGGGAATAGGAGTTGAGTATTACTTGCTATTTTCTAATTGTCAAATGCGATGTATAGGCATGGTGACGAGTATCTATACATTGGTGTCTAGCATGACCGTGAGTCCCTATATTGTGAATATTCTGATGTTGTTGTAATTTCTATGCTTAATTGATGATCTCTATATGTTGTAAATGGGCATGTGAAGGGAATTGAAATTGTTAAACATCTTTGGAGAATTGGCTCAAATTGTGAAACAAATAATGAAGATATATGAGATAATTACATCTTTGGAGCATTGGCTCAAATTGTGAAACGAATAATGAAGATATATGAGATATTTGCATCCATTGGAGCATTGGCTCAAGTAATAGAATAAATCATGGAAATGAAAGTGAAAGAAAGAGAAAGAGTTATTGAAATATACCCTTGCCGGGATTTCTATTTTCACTCTGTCTACTTCCTTGCCCTTGTTTGTGATTGTTGTTTGGGTGTGGAAGAGTGTTAAAGGACGAAGGGTGATGCCGTTCCATGTTTATATTGATTATGCATGAGGATACATTCCGTGCCATGTTTTATATTAATGTTATGCACGAGAGGACATTCTGTGCCATGTTTATATTGATTATGCACGAGGGGACATTCCGTGCCATGTTTATATTGATTATGCACGAGGGGACATTCCGTGCCATGTTTATATTGATTATGCACGAGGGGACATTCCGTGCCATGTTTATATTGATTATGCACGAGGGGATATTCCATGCTATGTTTTGTATTATTATTATGCATGAGGGGACATTTAGTGCCATGTTTATATTGATTATACACGAGGGGACATTCTGTGCCACGTTTTATATTATTATTATGCACGAGGGGACATGCCGTGCCGCATCTTTCACTGTTTAATCTGTTTTTTCATTTCCCATTATTATTTTCAAATATTTCAGACTGTTGTTTTCGTTCTGTCATTTCAGTATTTGCTACCTCTTACCCCCAGCATGTTCTCACCGTAATTGTATTCTTGTTTAGTTTCTGCTATATTAATGAACTGCACAGTACATTTTGTTGTCGTGTCTTAGCCTCGTCAACTTCGCCGAGGATAGGCTCAACACTTACTTAGTACATGGGGTCGGTTGTACTGATGCTACCCCTGTACTTCCTTATGTTGTGTAGATTACGCAGCCGAGCCCAGAGGACATTATTAGTGGGAGTGTCTTCCAGCTCATTATAGAGGCTTCAAGGTATAGCCGCTGGCGTCCATGGGCCTTGGCGTCTCTTCCATCCCTTGTCTTCGATTCTGTCTTATTTTTCCTTTAGTTTCAGAGGAAGACATATATTTCCTTTCAGACTTGTATTTAGCACTCTTAGATAGTTCGTGAGTTTGTGACTCCAGGATTTGGGGAAATTTACACGTTGTCGTATTATATTATCCTTATTTATCTTGCAACAACATTTTAATTCCGCTGTTAAATAGTGAATCGTTTAGTTTATCCTATTAAATTGGTGTTAATTTGCTTGTTTATTTATATACGTTGGCTTGTCTAGCGGGTTCAACGTTAGATGCTATCACGGCCCGATGGAGGGATTTCGGGGCATGACAAGTTGGTACCATAGCACTAGGTTGCTTAGGTCTCACAACTCACAGAAAACATGGTAGAGTCTGAGGGATCGGTATGAGGACGTCTGTATTTATCCCCCAGAGGCTGCAAAGTTAGGATGACTCTACATTTCTTTTCATCTCTGTCATGTGATATGAATTCTGAGTACTGATTGAGTATCTGTTCTATTCTCTCGTAGATGGAGAGGACGCGTGCTTCCCTTGGTTCTGCTCAGCAGCCCGACACTCCTACTACATCTCCTATGAGGGGCCGAGGTCGAGGACGAGGCCGTGCTGGAGGCCGAGGCCGAGGCCGCTGCCGGGCTCAACCTAGAGCAACAGCCTTAGTTGGGGACCCTCAGGTGGAGTCTGACGAGGTGGTCCCTATTCCCGCAATCCCAGTTGGACCAGCTCAGGTCCCAGAGGGGTTCATAGCTACCCCAGTGCTTCAGGACGCCCTTGTCCATCTAGTCGGACTCATGGAGAGTGTAGCACAGACGAGTCTTTTTCCTACTGCACTAGCCATCTCTCAGGCTGGGGGAGGTACCCAGACTCCTACCGCCCGTGTGCCAGAGCAGCTAGCTCCACAGTTTCAAACTCCGGCACCTCAACCAGCCGGAGTAGCTCAGTCGGGTATTGCATCACCGGTAGTAGAGGGAGCAGCTATGTGAGCAGATGCCTTGTGGAGACTTGACAGGTTCACTAAGTTATTCACTGCTACTTTTACTGGTTCACCATCAGAGGACCCCCAGGATTATTTGGATAGCTGCCATGAGGTTCTTCGGAATATGGACATAGTGGAGTCCAACGGGGTTGAATTTGCTACTTTTCGATTATCGGGCACAACCAAGAGTTGGTGGAGAGACTATTGCTTAGCCAGACCAACTGGATCTACACCGTTGACTTGGATTCAATTCTCAGAGGTATTTCTGGGGAAATTCCTTCCCATTACTCAGAGAGAGCATCTTCAGAGGCAATTTGAGCGTCTCCAACAGGGATCTATGTCAGTCACTCAGTATGAGACCCGATTCATCACTCTAGCGTGACATGCTCTTATGGTACTCCTCACAGATCGGGAGAGAGTTCAGAGATTTATTGAGGGATTAGCCCGTCCTATCAGACTTCAGATGGATATAGAGTCAGGTACATATATATCGTTCCAGGATGCGGCTAATGTGGCCAGGAGGATTGGGATGATTCTGTCACAGGGTGGTGGTCAGGGGGCTGATAAGAGGCCCCGTCATTTCGGTCGTTTCAGTGGAGCCTCATCTGGAAGCATGGATTCTTCAGGCAAGGGTCATCCTCTCAGACATTTTAAGTCAGCTCTCCAGGTTTCCCATGGTACTTCAGGGGTCGTGGTTATCTGACGTACTATTCCGATCAGCAGCCTTACATTGCGCCACCAGCACCTATCGGTGCACCGCCGCTTCAGAATTTCCAGGGTGGTTATCAGGGTCGATAGGGCCTGTGAGCATGTGATTTTTACTCGCCATATCGTCCTATAAAAATCCCAATAAATCATTTGATTTTATGAATATTGGTTGATTTTTTCAGTAATTAATTGTGAATTATTTGCATTGTTTGCATATCCACAATTCATCTTCCAAACCATTGAACATTTTGCATTATGAAGTTATTAGTTGTAATTAATTAAATAATAGACAAATCACGAGTATTTAACGTAATGTAGTTTTAATAACGAATTACTATAAAAAATTAATCATTTTATTCGATAAATCATAGATTTAATTAAAAATATATAATTGGTTGTTTTATTCTTAATTAATATGTAAATATATGAAAAATAATTTTTGAAATTAATTGCTACATTTTTTGATTAAGTTAGAGTTTAATTTAATTAGAATAATTAAGTTAATTAACTAAGAAAACAAAATCGGACCTGGGCCAAGAAAGACCCAGGCCCAACCCCTATTTTCTGTGCACTCAGACAGCCCAACCCAAATCCCCTACCCGGCCTGCCCCAGCTTAACCAAAACGACGTCGTTTAGGCCAAGTTCAACCCCAGCCATTGATCTATCCTTGATCCAACGACTGGGAACTGGCCACCCTTTTAGTAGTTAACTGCCCGAACCCCACCCCATACCCTCATTCAATCTGAAACCCAACCCCATACCTAAACCTTAGCCGCCCCATCTCCTTCATCTCTCTCGGACTCTAACACCTAAACCCTAGCCGCCCCAGAATCCCACCGCCGTCCGGCCACCGGACCTTCTCCAACCACTCCCAAACTTTCACCCTATGATATTCTCCTCCCCCTTAACCCCATCCCACCATCAGCTTCCCTAAAAACCCACTCGAATTCATTCGATTTCAGATCTAAGAAAGGCAGAAAACCTAGTTTCATGTTACCAGGCCGATTCGAAACAATTAACAGTTCAAAGCCACATGAGTCAACAACTCTTGATGAGAGCTGTTGATTCATGTGGGTTTGGATCATTTCCAAACCCTGCCAGAGTTTGTTAGTACCACACTGGTATCCCTTCCCCCTTGTATCTTTTTTTTTTCTGATATTGCTTCACTTTTAGAAAGAAAATGAAACCGCATGCCTCACTGTTTAACACATGTTTGTAGCATTTTGTTTGTTCTTGACTTAGTTTAGATCTGTAAATGCATTTATACTATGTTTAGCCGATTAGCTTGAAATCTTTGATTCGAGTTTAGTTTTGTTGAATATATTCTCTTCTTTGTCATTTTAGTTCTAAATATGCATGCGTACCTAATCTATACCTTATTGTCCAAATTGTTCACTGGTTGGGGACTATTGTTTCCTCCCAGATTGTTTCCCCCCCCCCCCCTTCTTTCCCCATTTTTCCTCGACTATTAAGTTTCTCGCTTTAAAGATTGAGTACTAATCTGATTTTAGGAGTCCATGGGCCTTTCTGTTTACTTAACATGATATTCGTTTTAGTTGAAATTGTTAGTTTTGTTGGATAGGCAAGCCTATATTAATTATACTTTCTGTTTGTTTACTTACTTATGGTTTCGACTTTAGTTTCAATCGATCAAATAATGGTCTAATTAGACGATTATACACAACTAATTAACTATATATTTGAACTAAATAACAGTGAATTGACCTAAGTCTAAAAAGCTTAAAGTAATTGATCAATCTGAAATTAATCAACCCTTAATAAGGCAACAAGGTTTAGCTACTAATTAATTAAATCAGAATAAAGTTACTTATTACCTAATTATTAACCTAACTAACTTTCTTTAATCGAACTAAGATCCTAGAAGGATCAAAATAGTTCAAAAGTTCAGTTTCATAGGACTAATCACTCAAGTGGATAAGAGTTAGTACATAAGCCTAATTACACCTAATGAAATTGTGTAAACCAATTAGTTCAATTGACTACTGATTGAAATTCAAAATGGANTGTAACTGAAAATAAAATATGTTTAAAACAAGTAGCTTGAGGATAATGAACTAAGGCAGATTCATTTAGTTTAATTAAATTAACCTAAGTTTAAGGGAACTAGATTGACTAACCTCCTTTAAGTTTAATTAAATTGTTGATTTAATGACTTAAACATAGTAAGTAGTACGAAAGCCAACTTTAGGCATTTAATCAACTAATCTTCATTTAATTGACTCAACCTTAGTTAAGAACAGTTAGTTGTCACCCAAAAGAACCTTCTAGATTAGATAAATATCCGGAAATCAGATACTTTAGGGATAGAAGGGGCTGGAATGTTCTGGAAGATACAGCTGTCCCAAAAGGATAGGGTTGACAGCTGTACCTGTACCATTTTCAGCTCATTGAGGATAGGGAATATGCTAAGCATATCCCATCCCAATTGTCCCTATATATGCACACACTTTTTACCACTAGAGGTGGATTTTTTTAGACACTTCTCTGAATCCTTTAGACTGAAAAATACAACTTCGACTATTAAAAACTTGGAAAACATAAGCAAAAAGGATTTACAGTAGGAGTAGGAAACAATCTGCGCTTAGGTTGTCTGGTAGCTGTGATCTTCTATCCTAGAAGACTTGGTCTTGGTTGTTGTTCTTATTCAATCATTTGGGTATTCAAAAATCGTCTTTCCCTGGGTTTTTTTTTCTGCTGTGGGTTTACTGTTTGTTGCTGCTGGGTTTTCTCTTCCTTTCTGCTGACTCTCTCTGCTTGACCTTTATTTGGTCAAGTTTTTATGTTGTTATCTTACTCTAAAGGTATGTAAAACTGAGTTCCCTTTTTATGAAATATGAAAAATGTGAAATTTGTTTGTCTTTCCTCTATGAATCTGTATTTTTATTTGTTTTGACATATTTCTGTATAGACTTATATGCATGTATATAGAGTAACACATCATAATTGTTTAGTTTTCTAATCTCTAAATTTGACATAAGCCTGTTTCATCTCAAAACTGTCTTTTATATGACTGTGCAATCAATGGTTCTGTTGTAAAACGACATCAAGGGTAATGAACTTAACCCCCAATGGTTAAGTTCATCCTATAAAGATGTTTAAATACTGGTTTGGTTTAGGTTTTAAATATCCAGATATTTTTATGAAACAACACTAGGGTATATGAATTTGACCTTCTATAATGGTAAAATTCACCCCATATTAGGTGCTTAAACAGTAGTTTGTCACCCCTTAAGGGTACAAAATGGGTAACCAACAGTGGCTTTAGAGTTGGGAATTTGAACCTTCCAAATGGTTAGATTCACCTTCTCCAAAATGCCCAAAGAATCAAAAAAAAATTACAGAACAATTATGAGATGAATAGGACCTTTATGGAGTTGAATCTAACCC
>ML408646.1:27322-68354 GCA_005239525.1 Nicotiana knightiana | reverse complement strand
TCTATAATGGTCAAATTCACCCCATATTAGGTGCTTAAACAGTAGTTTGTCACCCCTTAAGGGTACAAAATGGGTAACCAACAGTGGCTTGAGAGTAGGGAATCTGAACCTTCCAAATGGTTAGATTCACCTTCTCCAAAATGCCCAAAGAATCGAAGAAAAATTACAGAACAATTATGAGATGAATAGGACCTTTATGGAGTTGAATCTAACCCTTTTCTATCGTTAGATTCAGTCCATAAAAGGCAAAGAACCTATTTTGTCAAAATGATGTAGGAACATCATCAAGGTTGGGTCAAACCCCATTTTATGGTATGACTCATCCTACGAATGCTTGAGAACCTATTGGTATCACTGTCCAATTAGCAATTTTGGACTTATTAGTTAAAATACTCTTATTTGAGTCCTTTTGGTCATTAAAGGGACTCAGTAAGCAAGTGTCCATGGAGACCAAAACTTAGGCTAATGTGGAATTATGGGATCGAAAGTCTGACCCATTCATGGTAAGACTCACCCAATAATAATACATAAACAATTATAGAGTAGTTAGATTATAATTACAAAGGTATTAAGACAGGAATCTGAACCCAATAAATGGTCAGAATCATGCCTTAAGAAATGCCTAAGAATAGTTAAGTCATTGTGAGAATTCAGGCCATAATATGAATGACTTAAAGGACTGATGGGTTTGCATCCTCGGAACTGAACCTAACCTCTTTATGGTCAGGTTCATTCCAAGAAGAGTACACCAAAGTAGGTCAGGTCCTTTAAAATTAACAATATCGCATGATTAGGATTCAATTTGACCAAATAATGGTCATGTTGCCTCATAACATGCCTAAGGAATGGCTTATTAAGTTAGTCGTTTTGTGACTAAGAAAATAGCCAGAAGAATATAGATTTCGAAGATGCTGAAGGCCATCTTGCACAGGAGCAATATTGTTCTTTTTCTTATTTATTTCTCTTCATTTTACTACCTATTATTTTTTAATTTTTAGGAAGTTTTAATTCATGGTAAAATGGTATTGTAATAACGTAATCTTTTTCTTTGCAATTTTTTGTAAATATGGACTGGATATTGTAAACCATTATTCTGGTTTTTCTACTTTCCTTACCAAATTCAGAATTGGGATTCTAGTTCCCGTTGGACTATGAATGCTGTCTCGGGACAATTGGGGATGATTGTCCTTAGACCATGATGTCCTGGGCCATGAATCGCTTGGTGCGGGATTCACAGGCTATGAAATGATGTTCTCGAGCCATGAGGATTGTGTCTCCGAACCATGGTGCCTTTGAATAATGATATGCAAGTTGAATAAAAGAGATCCTCAAGCCATGAAATGATGTTCTCAGGGCATGAAGATGGTGCCTACAAATGATGACGCCTTTGGACAAGTTGGCGATATTTTAGCCCATGAAGAATGCAGTGGTATCATGCTAACAAGACAAAGTTTAGTCTCGCGATTTTTGAAAGAAAAGAGGGACAGAGCTTAGCCCAAGTGAAGCATAAATAAGTAACGTCACGAAAGGTGGTTGCTTTGAAGAGGTAGATAGGAGTTTTATGCAATGAAGTAACATGCAGGGGAGGTAGCATAGAACCTCAGGAGGTAGAATGGCAGCCTTATGCAGTACAGGAAATAAAAATGCAGGGGAGGTAGCGTAGAATCTCGGAAGGCAGAATGGTAGCCTTATGTAGTGCATGAAGTAAAATGCAGGGGAGGTAGCATAGAATATCGGAAGGCAGAATGGTAGCCTTACGCAGTGTAGGAAGTAAAATGCAGATGAGGTAGCGTAGAACCTCGGAAGTCAGAATGGTAGCCTTATGCAGTGCAGGAAATAAAAATGCAGGGGAGGTAGCGTAGAACCTCGGAAGGCAGAATGGTATCCTTATGCAATGAATGAAATAAAAATCCAGGGGAGGTAGCGTAGAACCTTGGAAGGTATAATGGTAGCCTTATGCAGTGCAGGAAGTAAAAATGCAGGGGAGGTAGCGTAGAACCTCAGAAGGGAGAATGGTAGCCTTATGCAATAAATGAAATAAAAATGCAGGGGAGGTAGCGTAGAACCTCAGATGGCAGAATAGTAGCCTTATGCAATGCAAGAAAATAGACAACATCAAGAGTTCTTAGCTGATGATAAACTGTGGTGATACGATTGTGGTGAATAAGCGTTGTTTGCGATGATAGTAAGCGTCGGCATGTGCGAATAGTTTGAGAGCATGTCCTTAAGAAATATGCATCTTGTGAAGATAGTAATGTGTTCTGGGCTTTCGCCGTCTTGGTTCCTTCATCCAAAGAAAAATTGTGATATCTGTAAAGGGGAAGGTTAGTTCGTATTCCCACTGGCTCGGCTCGGCCTGCCTGCTTGACAATGCGGACTTTGTTGTTCATATCGCAGGGTAGCGTTGCTAAACAAGCTGTCATTTTGGGAAAGCAAATATGCATGTTTTTATAAAAATATAACATATAATTTAAAGTAATAGTAATTTTTGGATTAACCGACGACCACGATGCGGTTCAAGGCATTGCAACCTCTCTTATTATGGAATTTTGAGGGTCCTCCTCAAAATTCTACGCCAGTTTGATGGGTGAATGCTTCTGGATGTTGCTTGTACGGTGCTCGGCTGCATTTGCTTCGAAATTTTGAGGTCCCTCCTTAAAATTCTGCGCCAGTTTCCATTCGAGGGGGAAATGAAATTGTATTAAAATGTGACCGAACCCATAGGGTTGCCTACGTATACCCTCTTAAATAGGAATTAGGTCAGACGTAGTTCAATTTACAACATTTGATAAAAGCATGAAAGTTACACATAGTAACGCTTGACTGCATCTGAGTTGATTGGCTTCGGCCAGATTTCTCCATCCATTTCTGAAAGTATGAGTGCTCCTCCTGTCATCACTCGGTGAACCATCTACAGGCCTTGCCAATTGGGAGAGAATTTCCCTTTTTCTTTGTCTTGGTGAGGAAAGATCTTCTTTAACACCAGCTGACCCAGTGTGAATCGTCTCGGCTTGACTTTATTGTTGAAGGCTATGGTCATTCTGTTCTGGTATAGCTGACTATGACAAACTGCATTCATTCTTTTTCCGTCTATGAGGGCCAACTGCTCATAACGACTTCGTACCCACTCTGCATCGCTGAGTTCATCTTCTTGTATGATTCTTGGGGATGGAATTTCGACCTCGGCAGGAATAACGGCTTCTGCACCATAAACCAACATGTAAGAAGTTTCCCCAGTAGATGTGCGGACGGTGGTGCGATATCCCAGTAAGGCGAATGACAGCTTCTCATGCCATTGCTTGTGCTTCTCTATCATCTTTCTCAATATCTTCTTGATATTCTTGTTGGTAGCCTCAACGGATCCATTCATCCGAGGTCTGTATGCTGTGGGGTTCTTGTGGTTGACCTTGAAGGTTTCACACATGGCTCTCATCAGGTCACTGTTGAGGTTGGAACCATTATCGGTAATGATTGACTCTGGAACTCCGAATCGACAAACTATGCGGTCACGGACAAAGTCGTCCACGACTTTCCTAGTAACTGCTTTGTAAGAGGTTGCTTCGACCTATTTGGTAAAGTAATCAATGGCAACCAGAATAAACCTGTGTTCGTTGGAGCCGGAAGGCTCGATTGGTCCGATAACATCCATGCCCCAGATGGCGAACGAACATGGTAAACTTGTTGCATTAAGCTCACTCGGAGGTACCTTTATCATATCCCCATGTATCTGACAACGGTGCCACTTCCGGACATACTGGATGCAATCTGTTTCCACGGTCATCAAGAAATAACCGACCCAAAGTATCTTCTTTTTTAGAACAAACCTGTTCATATGAGGACCGCATGTACCCGCATGCATTTCCTCTAATAGTTTTGTTGCTTCTTTTTCTTCGACACACCTTAGTAAACCCAAATCAGGAGTCCTCCTATACATGATTCCTCCGCTATGAAAGAAATTGTTTGACAACCTTCAAGTGTGCGTTTCTGAGTAGCGTTTGCAAGTTCTGGATAATCTCCATTTGCCAAGTATTCCTTGATATCATGAAACCAAGGCTTTCCGGCTGCTTCTTCTTCAACATGGGCACAGTAGGCCGGCTGATTGTGGATCCCCACTGGGATGGGATCGATGAAATTCTTGCCTGGATGCTGGATTTAGGGGACGTGCCGGAATTCTATCTTTTTGAACCTCTTTCTCAACTCTTGTACACGATGTATATATGGAATTATCTTGGAATTATTGGTCGCCCATTCTCCTCGTACTTGGTGTATCAATAGGTCTGAATCACCAATCACTAATAACTCATAAACGTTCATGTCGATGGCTAAGTTGAGCCCCAAGATGCAGGCCTCATATTCAGCCATGTTGTTGGTGCAGGGGATCCTGAGTTTGGCGGATACTGGATAGTGCTGACCGGTTTTTGATATTAAGACTGCCCTAATACCTATGCCTTTGAAGTTTGCGGCCCCATCAAAGAACATCCTCCAACCATCGTAGGATTCTGCAATGTCCTCTCCTGCGAATGACACTTCTTCATCGGGAAAATACGTTTTTAATGGTTCGTATTCTCCGTCCACAGGATTTTCAGCGAGATGATCTGCTAATGCTTGTCCCTTGACCGCCTTCTAAGTCATGTAAATAATGTCGAACTCACTTAACATGATTTTCCATTTGGCCAGTTTGCCAGTGGGCATGGGCTTCTGAAAGATGTATTTCAACGGATCTATCCTTGATATGAGGTACGTTGTATATGCACAGAAATAGTGCCTCAACTTTGTGCGAACCAAGTCAGACCACAACAAGTGCATTCCAATAAAGAGTACTGGGCTTCATATGGAGTGAATGTCTTGCTAAGATATTAAGGGCCTGCTCTTTCCTTCCCGTTTCTTCATGTTTCCCTAGAACGCAACCGAAAGCTCTATCTAACACAACAAGGTAAAGTAACAAAGGTCTGCCTGGCTCGGGAGGTACCAAGACTGGTGGTGTTGAGAGGTACTCCTTGATTCTATTGAAGTCCTTTTGACAATCCTCGGTCCATTTGGTTGCAGCATCCTTTTTCAGCATCTTGAAAATTGGTTCACAAATGACAGTAGACTGGGCTATGAACCGACTGATGTAATTGAGCCTCCCCAAGAAACTCATAACATCCTTCTTGTTCTTTGGTGGAGGCAATTCTTGGATGGCCTTTAACTTTGATGGATCCAGTTCTATTCCTCGGCGACTGAGGATGAACCCTAGTAACTTGCCAGTAGGAAGCCCGAATGCACACTTTGCAGGGTTAAGTTTCAAACTGTGCTTCCTTAACCTGTTGAAGAACTTCCTCAAATCTTCCATATGGTAGTGGCTTTCCTTGATTTGATGATGGCGTCGTCCACATATACCTCGATCTCTTTGTGAATCATATCCTGGAATATAGTAGTCATGGCCCTCATGTAGGTGGCCCCTGCATTCTTCAGACCGAATGGCATCATCCTGTAACAATACACTCCCCATGGCGTAACGAATGCCATTTTCTCAGCATCTTCCTCGTCCATCCAAATCTAATGGTAGCCAGCGAAAAAATCTACAAAGGACTGCAGCTCATGCTTGGTGCAGTTGTCAATTGGGATGTGTATATTTGGCAAAGGGAAGTCATTTTTCGGATTGGCCCAGTTGAGATCCTGGTAGTCGACGCAGACTCTAACCTTCCCATATTTATTTGGTAGAAGCACGATGTTGGCTAGCCATGTCGGGTATTCAGCCACCCGGAGAACCCTGTCGTTGATCTGCTTGCTGACCTCTTCTTTGATTTTCAAGCTCATGTCTGGTTTGAACTTCCTGAGATTTTGCTTTACCGGTGGGCATGTCGGATCGGGTGACAACTTATGGGCCACAATAGATGTACTGAGGTCAGTCATGTCATCATACGACCAGGCGAATATGTCCTCATATTCTCTTAAAAACTTTGTATATTCCTCCTTTTCTAATGGCGACAGATGAACGCTGATGCGAGTTTCTTTGACGTTCTCTGTGTTTCCCAGGTTGACAACCTCAGTCTCGTCCAAGTTAGACTTAGTTCTATTCTCAATGTTCTCGACCTCCTTCACAATATCCTCAGGTATATCATCCTCGTCTGAATCGGAACCCATTTGTTGCGTTGACTCGTTGCATGTCACAGTTGTCGGTTCATCAAGGTAAGTAATAGTAATGATGTGCAAATAAAGTAATGTGGAGGAAAACAGTAGCAAGTAAATATACGATTTATAGAGAAACTTCAAATGCTTTGATAAATTGAATAATCATTTGAACATAGGAGCTCTGTCTTGCAGAAATTAAAAAAGCAAAAAGGAAATTTAAAAAAAAAAATAAGTAAGCTGTAAATAAATGCTTGTTTTGTTAGCCTTGCTACCCCGAGGCTCGACGGGCTTTGGTCGTCCTGACGGACCAATTCTTGAGATATGATCCTTTGCTCACGACCTGTATGGAAGGGCCTTCCTCCATCCCTCTTCAAGAATGACACAGCAGTTCATGTCCTCATCATCCAAAATTAAATCCTTCATTGTTTCTAACGCTTCCTCTTTGTCCGTACCGTAGATAATATCAGCTTGCTAGAAAGTTTATTCTAAGTGAGGTATTGGCTGCTCCAATGAGTAGTAAGGATTGCGCAATGGTGGTGACCGGTCCTGGAATTCCTTCCAAGTGTACTCATACCCTAGCCCGAAAGAGGTACCGTGCTTTTTGAGTGTTATTCGCTTCGTTATTCCCTGGATATTTTTACCGAGCCCTTTGCATGGCTCATAACCTTTCCAATTCAAGATGCTCTCGATCTTACTGTCCCACCATTTATCCTTATCAATGGCGTTAACTCGTTCAATGTTGTGGTAGATTTCTCCTCCCAACTTCCTTCTTCCCTTAGTGACCAAAAAGGTCTGGCGACCATAGATATGGTTGCTACCGTCGCCATGAATGACTACCTCTTGATGATTCCATTCAAACTTCAATGCTTGATGTAGGGTTGATGCCACGTCCCCAGTGGCGTGTATCCAAGGTCGCCCTAACAGGAAGTTATAGGATGTGGGCACGTCTAACACCTAGAAGTCTACATCGAACCAGGTTGGTCCCATCTGTAGGCACAAGGTGATTTCTCCCATAGTGGACCTCTTCGAACTATCGAAGGCCTTTACATTGATCTCCCTTTCATTTATATCATGTAGACTTTTTCCCAATTTCTTGAGTGTGATCAGCGGACATATGTTGAGGCTGGAACCCCCATCAATTAAGATCCTTGTAATGAAGTGGTCCTCACATTGCACAGTGATATGCAGTGCTCTATTATTCCTTAACCCCTCGGGCAGAAACTCGTCTTCATGGAAAGTAATCTTGTGGTTTTCCAGAACCTGGCCCACCATGTTTGCTATCTCTCCGCTAGTGATATTGTCTGGTACATATGCCTCAATCAGCACTCTCAACAAGGTGCTCCTGTGCATCTGAGAATTCTATAATAGAGAGAGGATAGATATCTGAGCTGGTGTCTTTTTCAACTGGTCGAGGATTGAGTACTCTTTGGCTTGGATCTTTCTCCAATGATTGTCTGAACCTGTCTCAATGGTGGGAGGATGGTTGGCGGCCTGCTTGCTGGATTAAGCCAAATGTTCAGGAGTATAAACTCTGCCAGTTCTGGTCATACCCTATGCAACAATGGCTTCCTCGGACCTGCTCTTACGCTTTCTCCTTTCTTCATCTGTGTAGTCCCATTGGATTACGTTTGAGCAAAAGAGCGGTGTTGTTGATATTGCCACTGGAATAGTTGTGGTCATCCTCATTCCTGCTGGAGTATATGTTATAGGCGGGACTGCTACTTCGAGTGGCCGTACAAACTCAACTTCGATCGGCAGTGGGACTTTTTTCCTTTGCGGGCGATCTCGATTCAAACTCGACTGACATGGATATGTTTACCTTAGCATCCCCGGACGGCTGCATCTGAACCATAATTGGGTTGAGAGTAATTGTGGGCTTCTTCGGATCACCCTCTGCAATCAGCCCAATTGATCCCTCAGGATCCCAGTCATCATCTACTTCAATCATATGGACACCACCTTTATTGTCCGACAGCGGATTATTGCGAACATTAGGAGTAGGGTCCTTGGCTACAATGATCTTGTTGTCTATAATTCTTTATATCTTGTCTTTCAAGGAACGACATGCTTCAATGGTGTGTCCCTTCATGCCGGAGTGGTAAGCATATGATTTTTTTGGGTTGATCCATTGAGAAGGGTTCTCAGGGGTGGCAGGAGGAATGGGTGTGACGTAGTCAGCGACTTTGAGTATTTCATATAGTTGATCAATGGGCTCGGCTATGGCAGTATACTGTTTTGGAGGGAGACGGTCGAAGTTAGGGTGAGGTCTTGGGATGTTTTGGCGAGTAGGTGGTGATTGGTAGTGAGAAGGTTGGGAATTGTAGGCATTGTAAACGGGGCTGGTTGGGAGTATCTAGGCAAGGTAGGATGATATGTGGGTGGTGGAGCTTGATATGCGGGTGAGGGTGCTTGGTATTGAGGTGAAGGTGTTTGGTAACTTGGAGCTAGCTGGTATGTGAATGAGGGTGTTGGATATACTTGGTATTTGGGCGGGGACTTGGATTATTGTGCAACCATCACGACTCCCACATCCTTCTTTCTGGACAAACCACCAGACTATAGAGCATTATTAGTAGCCTGTAAAGCTTCGAAGTTGGTAACCATACAGCTTTTGATGCCTTCTTCGATTCGCTCTCCCAACTTGATGACGTCAGAGAACTTGTGACCTTCGACCATTATCAGCCGTTCGTAATATTGAGGATCCTAAGATCGTACAAAGAGCTTCTTCATTTGTTCCTCTTCTAAGGTTGGCCTAACCTTGGCAGCTTCTGACCTCCAACGAGTAGCATACTCGCAAAAGGTCTCTGTTGGCTTCTTCTTCAAATTCTGGATGTAGAATATATCTGGAGCATTCTCCGTGTTAAACCTGAATGAGTTTCATCGAGATTCTTTCATCTTTTTCCACGCCAACCAGTTTGTCGTGGTAAGTTCTCAAATGGACTCTTGGATCACCAGTACCATCGACCATCTCGAACTTAGGAGGTTTGTACTCATCGGGCAGTTCGACATCAGGCTGTATGCAAAGATCTTCATAGTTCAGCCCCTCATCCCTTTAATTCCTTCGACGCTCTGAACTCGATTGGTCAACTTCTTGAGTTCCTCGGCCAAATTCTTGATGAGCCTATACTTCTCGTCAGACTCAGGGGTATGTGGTGTGGAATGAGCCACGGTTTCCACATAAATGGGATTATTGTAGGCTTGGAAGTGGTCTTTGGTCTGTTCCTGGAGAGGTGGAGTGTTATGGTGACAGACATTGCATTGTGCTGGCGGGACTTGGTCTTTGGGGTGATTCGGTTGTTTAGGGGTGTTTTGTGGTAAAGTGGGTTCAGAGCATTTGGGAAGTGGACATCCGGAACATTGAGGGAAAGTGATAGGTGAGCCAAATTCTTGACTTGGTCAAGTTAAACCATGAATTCTAGCCACGCATCAACACCCCACACTTAGACTCTTGCTCGTCCTCGAGCAATGGGACAATCTACTACCCTTCAACACGTACATATTTCATTATCATGGAGTATTTTACTTTTAAATCACACACATTACCCCTTAACTATGACCAATACTGACAATCAAGTATGAACATACAAAATTTCACATTATTTCCCTTCTCTAAACATGCCCAAGTATAACAGTTTAATCAATCATACCAACAACCTAATTGCAACCACCCAACCTCAAGAGTCTACTTGCAACTACTAAGCCCTCTCAATTCACGCACCTACCCAATAAGAAAGTTACAACATTACCAATAGTTCATGAGATCATGTGCCCTCACCAACAACAAAAGAGTGAATATAACTAGTCCACACATTCAAATATGCTTTTGAACATTATTTAAGGACATCACACAATTGAACAAATTCACTCACTCTCACAAAGAATTCATATGCATCCCGTGGTCGTACCATAAGCTTGCCCGTAGTGTAGATCTCCACTAATTCAAGTTAGCCAAATCTAGGATCAATTAGGACTTTTAAGATTGTAATGTAGGCTACGGGACGGGTAGGATATATTTAGGAATAGTGACTAACCCTCCTAAGAACGTTAATACACTACCTTAACAATAAAACACATATTCTTCTCAACCAATTCCCTTGCCACAATTCATATTCGACATAGGACTTTTTGAATTAAGCACTTCTATATTTTCACTAGCACAAATTAATAAAAATTTGGAGGTGTGTATATTTTTGTGCATACTTTTACTATCATTTTTCTTTCTTTCTTTCCTAGACACACTCCATACATGAAAGTTCATTGACTAGTGACTTTTGAATACAATACTTAGTGCACTAACATGCCTTTCCATGGCTCCACCCCAAATTTACTCCCCAATATCTCACCTTACTTCTTTTAACGACTAAGTTCCTTAGGAGGAAAAGGTGAAAAAATCTCAATTTAAGAACAAATGAGGGGTACGACTTGTAATGTGGGTACCAAAGAAAAGGTCAAACGGCTCAAAGTGGCTAGCAATGGAAATCTTTAATTCTTATGTGACAAGCACATCCATGATCAAGCAAGAAAATTCCTATGTCATCTCCTAGACTAGCATAACCTACAATTTCGCTTCGATTAACACACGGGGCAAGTTCTAGACTACACAGGATAACATAAAAAATCACTAAACCTCACTCACACATTGCACATGACTCAATCAGAACGGTTTTATTCAACTCTTAAGTCAAGCAAGCACACAAAATTGAGATAATTAAGTAATATTACACTATGTAGCATACAAGTCAAACAACTGAGCTAAGGCATCACAAAATAGGCTATTTATTTTTACTCAGGCATAAAAAATGTCAAACCTAATATAAAGGAAAGCCGAATGTATGTCATAACCTGATATGCCGGTATCAAACATGTCATAGGGTATTTCTCTATTACTAAGTTTCTTCCTAACTACTCTAAAAACAAAATAAACACCCGGTTCAAGTTACACCATTGGAAAAGAACCGTTGCCCAAAGAAAAACCAAGGGATACTACCTAACTATCCTACAAAAAATAAAAAATAAAAATCTTTTTGGTGTTTTCAAATCGGACTTTATCCCTCAAGAAAATTGTCCAACAGATCCATCGTTTGGAAAAGTCCGAGATTTTTCCAAAAAAAAGAATTTTATACAATTACACCTCATAAAGTAGTTTCCCCACCCCACACTTATGTTATGCATAGTCCTCGATGCATGATTACAAAGAAAAACATTAAAATAAGGGTGAGAAATACTCCCTGAGACCCTCTCGGACCTAGCTCGGACATAATTCTCAATCTTTAGAGTCGGGATGACCCCACACTTAAGCTCAAACATGCCCCTCAGCTTCAACTTTTGGGTACTCAAACTTCCTCTACTTTACAAAATAAAAATAACACAAAACTCGACGCTAAAAAAGAAAAAAGACAAAAACAGAATAGATATACAGGATGGGTTGCCTCCCAACAAGCGCCTTATTTATAGTCATGGCACAACTCTGCTACTCTACTCAGGCTGGGTGCTTTCTCTTCTTCTTTCTCCCATGAAGCCTAGCCTTTTTGCACGCTCTTAACGGGTCTCTTTTTCATCTATGGTTCTTTTCTCAATTAAATTTACACCCTCAGCTTGCAACACCACTTCCTCTGGATCACTTCCATTCACATAAGGACTCTGCTCTATCCCCTTCACGTCGACCACAGTAATCATGCATAGGTCCTCATAATGCTTTGGGAGTTTAAGTGCCTTGTACACATTAAAAGTGACCTCTTCATCGTCAACTCTCATTTTTAACTTCCCTGCCCTCACATGAATAATTGCTCCACCAACAGCTAAGAATGGTCGCCCCAAAATAATGGGCACTTCCTAATCTGCCTCGTAATCAAGCATAATAAAGTTNCGAGTTTCTTGAACAAAGAAGATGGCATCAAATTTATACTAGCCCCTAAATCACACAGGGCTCTACCAACTTCTTGTTTTCCAAGAGACAAAGGAATTGCGAAACTCACAGGAATCTTCAACTTAGGAGGAAGTTTACTCTGAACTCTGGCACTACACTCTTCAGTGAGTGCTACTGTTTCGAACTCTGCATGTCTTCGTTTATTTGCCACAATATCTCTGAGATACCTCGCATACTTAGACACTTCTTGCAAAATTTCCACCAAAGGCAAATTCACACTCACTTGGCTCAACATATCTAGGAATTTCTTGTACTTAGCATCATCTTTTTTCCTCTGCGGTCTTTGTGGAAATGGAGGTGGTGGCCTTGTTTCAATTACTGGCTCGAGCCCTTTATCATCTTTCTCATTCCCCTCAACTGGCTTGGGAACTAATTCTCCTCCAGGATGAACTGTATTCTTCTTTGTTTTTGGAGCTTCTTCTAGTATTCTTCTATTTCTCAAGGTAATTGCATTGACTTCATCCTTAGGAACAGGCTCATTATCACTAGTAAGAGCTCCTGCTTGTCTGGTATTTTGGGAACTGGCAAGTTTCCCCAAAATAGGTTCCAAGTTTCTCATTGTTGCTGCTTGGGCCTGGTGATCAACCATTATTTTCTGATTGAAAGCAAGTTGGTCGTTCATCATTCTCTTCATAGTATCCTCAAAGCTAGATGATTGTTCAGCCTGAGGTGGTCTGTATTGTTGTTGAGGTGCTTGAGGCCGATATTGATTCTGATTGCCTTGATTACCACCCCAAGAGAAATTTGGGTGGTTCCTCCAGTTGGGATTGTAAGTGTCCCCATACTGATTTGTTTGGCCTCGATTTACATTACCCACAAAATATACAGACTCTGGATTTGCTGGGCATAGATTGCTCATGTGACCCTCTCCACAAACTTCACAAAATACCTGAATCTGTTGAACTGGTTGCACTGGCTGGGCCTGTCGCTTGTTAACGATCAGGTTCATCTTATTGACTTGGTTAGTCAATGTAGAGATCTAAGCTGATAATACTGAGACAACATCTATTTCAAGAACTCGTGGTGACTTTTGAACCACATTTCTCCCCATCTCACCTTGCCAGTCTGGATTACTTTTGGGGGATTTATTCAGTAATGCAAATATTTCATCATAATTCTTCTTCAACACCTGACCTCCGGCTGCCGCACCTACCACAATTTATGCTTGCGGATGGAGTCGCTCAATGAAAGTGTGAACTAACACCTCGTTTGTCTGATTGTGATAAGGAAAGTCTCTGAGTGGCCCCTTGAATCTTTCCCATGCTGAATATAACGATTTACCTGTTTTCTGTCTAAAGGAGACTATCTCACTCCTGATCGTTGCAGTCTTTCCTGAAGGGAAGAACCTTGCCAAAAATTTTCTCGCCAGATCGTTCCATGTTGTGATGGAATTAGCTGGTTCTGCCTTCAGCCATCGCTTTGCTTCGCCCAATATAGAGAATGGGAAAAGCGTGAGCCTCACATAATCTGGCGTGACCCCGTTAGTGATATAAGTATCACTAATCTCCAAGAAGTTCAGAATGTGCTGCTATGGATCCTCATGTGGAAGGCCCGAAAAACTGCCCGTTTGCATGAAGTAGTTGGATCATGCTCTGTTTCAGCTCAAAGTGCCCAGTGATTCTGGGCTTCACGATGCTGGAGGTGACATTAGCAATACTGGGCATTGCCACCTTCTGAACAGCCATGTGTTGTTCCTCTGCCATGTTCACAGGAAATCGGATGAAGTCCTGAATATTGTATGTATCTCTTGCTTCGCAATCTCCTATGAAATGATCTCTCAGGTTCGGGATCGAAGCCGTCAAGTCTATCCTGGCTTCTGACCCTATGCATTCACTCGAAGTTCCTGAGATTAGAGCACAAATCACGTGACGTTAGACTCAATGAAATAAACAATTAAAGCAAGTAACTAAAAAGTAGTCCATATTCAAGTCCCCAACAACGGCGCCAAAAACTTGTTAGTCCCAAACGCATACGCAAGTATACGTGGTCGTAGCAAGTAATATAATGTTAAATTGAATATCGAACCCACAGAGACTTGCGTAAACTACTTGCTGAATCACTCTAATTGTGATTTAATCGGGCCAAAACAAAATCCAGGAATGTAACCAATTTATACTATGATTCTATGGACTAACTAATTATCAAGTGACAAGAATATTGTTCTGTGTATTCAGTAGAGACAAATATTCCAGGGTTGTGATTAATTCACCACTTGTTTTTCATTCTAATTAACTCTCCCCTTTATATAATTCACTCATGGTTGCTAATTAATCGATAATTGCTCTCATAGCCTTCTCCCGAAGTAATACTCGCCTATTCTCAATATATTAACGCCTATATTCCTATGAAACTAATCTATTAGAATGCACTAAGGTTACGATGTTTAATTAAGCACGATGACTAGGTATATTCATATCCTAACCACAAATCCGCTCCCCTGAAGGGTTAAGATCGCGCTCTCTTCAATTATTCTCTAATCTATATACGGCTTTCCCAAGCATAACATAGATAGTATATAGAACCTAACTGCTAGCCAAACAATTAAGCAATTAAACGCAGAATTGAAGAAACAACCATATATTGAGTGAACTATAGTCAAGGTTAAGTTAATGTCGAATAACAATAATCATGGTTAAACAACAACCCCATAACAGTGGGTGTTTAGCGACTCATGCTAGAATCAAAAAATTGCACAAGTGTTGCATAAATGGAAAATACTAGAATAAGATGAAGAAAACTGATAATCATTTTCTTCCTCAATGATCCTGTGTGTCTCTTCTCTCCAAAAATGGCATACTCCCCCTCAAAGTTGTGTTTTTGGGTCTATTTATATGTTTGGGACAAACCCTTAACGTGTAGGAGACTTTTATTCAAACCGGTAAACACTTAAAACCTTCAAAACTCGGAATTGACCGGACCAGGGACCCCAGGCGTTATGCCCCAAACACCTAGCTACAGCCTGGGTAGGACTGGCGTTTGGGATCTAACACCCAATATAGCCTGGGTAGGCCTGGCTTTAAGCCCCAAACAGCCAGCTATAGCCTGGGTAGCTCTGTCTTTAAGCCCCAAACACCCGGCTATAGCCCGAGTCACTCATTTTCGACTCTTGAGCGTATTTTTGACGTTTATGCATCCATTTAGCTCGGCTTCCATCTCTAATTCACCTACACATGAAATAGACTCCATTATGCACATATGACGTGTATTTTTATCACAAACGAACATAAAATGTAAGGTACATAATGCTTAAAACCATGAATTCTAGCCACGCATCAAGGGTATTCTAGGAATTCCAATTAGGGAATATTAGCTGTAACAACCTAAGAAACTTCTAGAATGAAGATAAAAGTTCAAAAATAAAATGAGAAAAGCATAAAATCTGATTTCTTGAGGTAAAAGAAGTAATTTTAAGGGGTAAAAGGGGGCTGTAAATAAAGAACCTTCTAGAAAAGGGTACAACTGTCCTAACTGTTACAAAGATGCCACAACAGGATAAGAATGGATAGTTGTACCTGTACTATTTTCAGATTAAGGGATAAGGTATATCCCTAATAGATTCCACCCTTAGGCTCCCTATGTATAGACTAGGTTATATTCTGAAAAAGGGGAACACCTCTATTACAGATTTTAGAGAGGAATTAGGCTATTCTTACAACAAACTTTTACACAAGAAAAATACAGAAAATTACACATTTTACTATAGAAATTACACACTAGAACATTATTCTGAAAACAAATAACACTGACCTACACCAAAAAAGGCTGCAATAACCTTCTGAAGACTGGTTTTTCTTGTCAGTTTATTTCTCTGAAAAACTGTTGTAGCTGCTAATTTCTGGAAAAATTTTAACTGGGTTGAATTTCTTTCTTTTGGATCAAAATACTAGGTGTTGCGGTTGGTTTTTACTGGGTTTGCTCTGGCTGGTTGCCGTGCTCTATGATGCTGTATTAAGCTCATTAAAATCTCTGGTTCTTGACCTTTATTTAGTCGGTTTACTGTTGTTATTTTCATTTTAAGATATGTAATTATGCTCATTCTTAATGAATTGGGTTTAAATCTGCCCTATGTCTATATCTCTTTGTGACTTAGCTATAGCTTCCAGTTAAGTGACTTGTTTGCTTTCCTAGGTTGTGTTAATAGTTCTGTGATCTAAGTGTTTGTGTGAATCTCTGTATAAAAAAGCATTAAAAAGAGGTGGAGTTTGACCACCAGTTGGTCGAATCTGCCCATATGATAATGCATCACTGTTGTGTTCTTTTGTTGGAAAAATCAGGTGGTGCCCGAGTTATGAGCAAATTCAACCTGTTTGAAACTGAAGCAATAATAGTTAGAATAGCTATTTAGGGTGGAAATTTATGTATAAATTTGTATTCCATGGCCGTGTATAAATTTTATTTTTGTAAGACAAACTATGTTCATTTTTCTTTGTTTTGGACGGTAAAAATGGACTGCATAATCATATTACGTTCAACAATTTCAATTATGCTAGAATGCATGGAAAACTTATAAAATGGCCTAATAGGTTTTAATAAGTTTAAACCCAAGGCCATTGGGCCTGGGGATACAAAGCCCAAAGCCTTAGTGCTACATTTTTAGTTTTGAAGTTGATACAATATAATTTATGTTAGAATCTTGTTATATGTTCGATTAAAAAAAGGCATCAGTTTTCACATCATTTTGGTACTAAAACTAAACTACGACTATGTCACTAAGATTACTGCTTAAAACAAATTGTTCTATTTTTTGGTCATAGCATTTCCTTAAGTGGTATATGGATTTTCGAGTCTAATAGACTCCATAATTACCTGACCCAGTAGTAGGGCGTATTCCTAAGCCTAAATTAGACAATTAAGAATGTAATCAGTATAGACTGTTAAAAACACAACCTTTTATGTTAATCAAGAGGAGGAATTGTTCAAAATCATTGCCATTTAGAATCAGGTTAGAAATGTATTCTTTCAGTCCTGTTTCCATTTTTGTATAATCTAACACCTTTTATGTAACACTTTTAGCTAAATTGTTTATCTTTACTCTTCATAATTAGTTAAAACATGGCTGGCCCAGTATGATATACATAAGACTGGTCCAGATTATGACTTGGTCCAATTTCAGGTTCCTACATTGATAAATTTCACAAATTGGGCCAGATATAGTAAATGGCCCGATATTGTGAATCGTTTCTATATTTGTTTTATTTTTCCCTCGTTACATTTTTTCTCTTTGTGCTTGGCATTCCCTTCAGTGGCTACTTCTTATGAGTGAGTTTTATCATTCTTGTGATTTAAGTTCTTGTATTGATTTCCTTGTCGCACTTTGCATTTTTGTCTTTTGTTGTTTTTGTGCTTGTTGTGACAATGTACGATGTTTCTGTCGTGTTCTAGTTGTTCTCTCTGTTTGCTGTACTGCATATTTAAATTGGGACTCTGGACGTATTCCGGGAGATCTCCCTGTACTGCATATTTAAATTGGGATTACGGACATATTCGGGGAGATCCCCCAACACTGCATATATATTTTGGGACTACGGACGTATTCCGGGAGATCCCCCTGTACTACATGACAAATTCTGAACTATGGGACGGAATCCCGGTGGATTTATCTTGAAGAAAACTACGTTTGAAAGACTATTATTTCAAAAGGTATGTTTGAAAAGCATTTATCTTGAAGGAAACTATGTTTGAAAAATATTTGTTGGAAAGGTACATTTGAAAAGCTTTTATCGAAAGGAATTACGTTTGAGGATTTCGTTCTGTAAAGTATATTTATATATCTTCGGAGGAAAGTATTTTTCAAAGGAAATTTTCTAATTGAAATGATTATATTTTTAAAGTTTTCAATATAAATTTGCGATTTAAAAGTGTCCCTCGAAGATTTGACCAGTTTATTGGGTTGTTGGCTAAGGCCTAATGTGAAAAAAACTAATACAGTGCTGAGTTACCAGTGTTCTTATTGTGCTGTGGTTTTCGGTTCTAGCTTGTATTTTCGCCTATCCTTCTGTCTATTATTATGCTGTTCCATTGTTGTTTGTTGTATTTCCTTCTGCATTGTAGATATTCTGTTATTTAGTATATTGTGTAGTCATTAGATAGATGTCATATTCTGTCATTTCTTATATTTAAGCCGCTTAATTTATTAGACCAGTGAGTGTCTTGACTAGTCCCCGTCTCTACTTTACCGAGGTTAGTCTTGATACTTACTGGGTACCGCTGTGTGTGCTCATACTACTCTTCTGTGCATTTTTATGCAGATTCCAGGTTTCGCATAGCCGCCTAGTTGATTGTTAATAGCACGGTTGCTGTTGTGGAGACTCAAGGTAAACCGCTTTAGTGTTCGCGGTTTCGGAGTCACCATCTTATGTATTATTCATACACTGTTGTACTTAATTCTGAACAGTGATATTTTAAGGAGTTTTAGTGTAATCTCTTTGAAGTTTATGACTTGTACTTACCGGTTTTTGGGAAGATGTACAAAGTATAAAGATTTATTTCAAAAAGCATTTAAACGTTTTAATATTATATTTCATGTTCATTTAATATTAGACTTACCTAGTTCTTAAGAGTAGGTGCCGTCACGATACCCAAGGGAGGGAATATTGGGTCGTGACAATTCCCCCCCCTCCCCCCACATATATCATAATAACAGTCTTAAATGGTATGAGTACTTTTAAGAAAAATAATTTTTTTCCTTTCCGATACAATATTTAAAACTTATTTATTAAAGTTGTTTAAACTTTATATATTTCCCGGCCTAAATAAATTTTTATAATAACTTATATACAATCTATCATTAGACCTTAAATTAGGGGATTCTTTGCTTGGAAAAAGGCATAGCTGAAAGGAACAAAGTCCAAATTGTCTTTCAATTTAAACAAGAGTCTTTCTAGTTGTGAGTTATCTATATTAAGCAGTAATTAGCGCAACTCTTCCCTCTCTTCGCCATAGTTAACTATTTTAAGAATAAGGTAATATACAGATGCATACAATACACATTTACTATAAAATTTGATATATATGATGTGGCATCTCTTACCTGGTAGGAATCCTATTTACCTTTTTTCTCATTTTTTTTTTGACTTTTTTCTTTCAATTTAACCATTTATCTTAATTTAAAATTTATATCCATAACTCACACCTCTTCATTCACTGTGACTTTTCAAGTTCATAACCCCCAATTAATTAATTTGTTGTAAATTTCATCTTGGGTTGTGACTTTTGAAATCTGTAACCCCTATTTATTTAATGTGTTATAAATTTCATCTTTTCTTCCTTTTTTTACTCACTTCGCATCAACTCTATATCACACTTTAATTTATTTTTGTTGATGAAGAAAAAAATTCTCCTCCTCTGTTATTTATTTTTGGGTATTTTTTACTTTCCCCTCAAATTTTTATTTTCTGTTGCTTGAGTTTTCTTTACTGTATTATTTTGTGCGTATGAAAAACATTCGAGTATTAAATAGAAATTTACAGTAGAGAGTCACGGAATCAAAAGCTGTGTGTCGAAAAGGAAATTGGTCATACAAGGCCAATATGCAAGTAATAATTTTATTGCCTCAACATCAACCGCTAACACCCTATCAATGTGGCTGACTTTATATTTCAAGATTTTTGTTTTGTTAACAGAGAGGAGTTCTCACTTTCTGATCACTATGTTTGTAGCTATTTTGATTTTTTCACTTCTTTAATTTTTAATATTTTTATTATGGGTTGTGATATTTTTTATTTTCATCTTCTTTTGTTTTGTGTCAGTAGATGCACTCAAATATAGATATGAGACTAACAAATATGTGATTTATTCTTATCACCCCTTCATTTGTATTTCTTTTTTTTTTTTTCTCCAATTAAAATTTTGATCTTTACGCTTATTAGTATTGTTGATACCCAACTTTTTTTATATATATGTCAAAAAATACATATATACTTTCAAAATAGTCCATGAGTATCAACCACTATTTTTCTATAATTTTTCGTACTTTTTAAAAGGATTTTATATGTATTTTATCTAAAAAAATTTAGTATTTTATTATCTAAATAATTACTAATTGCATCAAAAATAATTTTATAATTATTTATTAATTAATTTTTATCATTTATATTTATATTGATCTTTAATCATTCTATGCATAATTATTTTTACATCTTTAGGTTATAATTGCAATAATAACCCATGTATGCATAATTATATTATTTACATGGAAAATGAATTATTTTTATTTTTATAATATTGAATAGTTATTTTAAATCATCTTCATATAAAATAGCATTTTTATCATTTATTAATTATTATTATAAATTATTTTATTAATTTAAGTGGGTATATAAAATATAGCTCTTTTTAATTAGGAATTTTTATATTCCTACCATACAGGAATCTATATTACCCTCCCTATTTAGCTTTGAATATAATTACCTTTTGCATACCTAATTACCATTTATGTACTTTTTTAGGGGATTTAATGGTATTAATTAGTCTCCTAATTTAACTCTACCGTATATTCAAACTCCCCGCACTTTTCTCTCTCTAAATCCCACCCCCTTCCATTAACGCATTTTTGCAAGTACTTTCTTCTAAAATCAGTCAAAATTTGTACTATTATTCAAAGTTCATACCCCCATTAACGCCTAGATTCAAAGATTTTTAATGAAGAAGAATAGAGCTTCAAAGAACATCCCTAACAAAGTTAAAGAAGCAGATGTTTCTTCACTCGATTTGGGTGTTTTATCAGCAAATTCACCCAAAAAGGATTCAAAATCAGCTCAGGCAAAAGAAGAGAAGAAGCCCAGACTTTCCCCTCGTGAAGCTAGGGCAGAAGCTAGAACAAAGCAAAAACACGATTTTGATGTTGGTGAATCATCAAGGCATGTCAAATCAGCGAAAGGGAAAGGCAAATAGATAGATTTTGATGATGATTTTGTAGAAGAAGAACCTGTCATTAAACCTGTAAAAATTTTTAAAGTGTCTCCTATTTTAAAAGCTTTGAAAAAGAAGAAAGTTATAAAATCTCCTAAAAATGTTCCCCAACAATCATTAGTGAAGGTAAGGATTTAGTAGTTTCAACAATAGTTTTTTTGTTTGTTTTAATTCTTAAAAGACTCCATAATTTGTGTTTTTTGTGGTTTGTAGAAATTTTGTCTACATTGTGTAGATTAATTGTAGATTTCTGAATCTGTTTAAAATTGTAGAAATATTGTAAAAAAATTGTAACGACCCGACCGGTCGTTTTGTGTCCTACAACCCCGTTCCCCTAAATGAGACTTCTCGTAGTTACTTCTACTGATTTATAACTTGTGGGGACGGGTAGTTTGAGGTTTGGAGGAGTTCGGGTTGGTATAGAAACACTTAGTTCCTTAAGGTTGGCCTTAAAGTCCAAGTTTGACTTCGGTCAATATTTTTAGTAAACGACCTTGAAATCAAGATTTGAAAGCTCCAATAGGTTTGTATGATGATTTCGAACTTGGGCATATGTTCGGAAGGGGTTTCAGATGACCCGGGAGCGTTTTGGCGCCAAATAGTGAAATATGATTCCTTAAGTTCAATAAAATGAGGTTTGGAATGTGTTTTTATGTAATCGAGGTCCGAACGGAATTCCGAGACCGGGAATAGTTCCTTCATGTCATTTATGACTTGCTCATAAAATTTGATGTCATTCCGAGTAGTATAGGTATGTTTCGGCATGTTGAAAGCGAATTCAAGAACTTAAAGTTCTTAAGTTGGATTTAGTTGGTTTTGGGGTATGATTCTTAGATTTAGTGTTGTTTCGGATGATCCGAAGGCTCGAGCAAGTCCGTATTATGATTTAGAACTTGTTGGTATATTTGGACGGGGCCTCGGGTAGGCCCGGATTCAATTCGGACATCGCGCGAGGCAAAGCAAGCTCTGAAAGAGCTGCTGGTGCACCAGATCTGGTGTGACCGCACCTGCGAAGGATCAGCCACAGGTGTGAGACCGCAGGTGCGGTCGAAGCCTCGCAGGTGCGGCCTTAGAGGGGCTGCCCAATATCCGCAGGTGCGGGCTCTATCCCGAAGGTGAGATGCCAACCCTTCTTCTCCTCTTCCACAGGTGCGAGCACTGGCTCGCAGATGCGAGACCACATGTGCGGTCCTTGAGCCGCAGGTACGAAAATCCCGAAGGCAGTGTGATTGTTTTAAATGCGGGACTTAGACATTATTAGGCCATTTCTTGGATCTTTGAACGAATTGGGGAGCTCTCAAAAGGGGAGATTCGACCTAGCATTGTAAGGTAAGTAATTTCTATTTAAAAGTGAGTTTAATACTTGAGTTTTGGATAGATTAACATACAAAAATTAGTGGAAATCATGGGTTTAGAGTAAAACATAGGGTTTTGGTAAAAAATAAGATTTAATCAAGAAATTTGTTATGAAAACATGCAAAAACATATAATATTAATCCTTAGGTTATGGGTGACTATTTCCCTTGAAAATTTTCGGAATTCAAACATGTGGGCCCGAGGGTATATTTTAGGATTTTGCAAACTAGGTTGGGGTAACCATTTAAATAGGAGAATTGTGGACTTTCGAACATAGATTGATTTATTTATATAATGTTTGGCTAGTTTCAAGTTCTTGGGCGACGAATTTTGAGATTGGAGCGCATTCTTGACCCGGGAAGTAGGTCTGGAACGAGGCAAGTCTCTTTTTTAACCTTGTAAGAACGAATTTTTCCCTTAGGTGAAATAATTAACTATGTGTCATTATTTGTGGGGACTACGTACGTACGAGGTGACGAGAGTCCATGCGTAGTGACTACTTCGTTGAGATTAGACTGGATACTTACTAGGTACATATTGTTTATGTACTCATGCTACGCTCTGTACTTAATTGAACAGGTTCTGAGGCAGGTGCATCTAGGTATCAGTTCGGTGCTCGTTCTTGATTTCGCTTGGTTCGAGGCTTCACAATGAGCTACTTCTCTTGATGTCGTTCAGCAGCACTCTGGAGTCATCTCTTTTGTTATTCTGTCTATGTCATTTCAGACAGTAGGATATATTTTATTCTTTTGTTTCCGCTCTACTAGATGCCTGTAGACTTGTGACACTAGTTCCTGGAACACACCTTAGTAGACTTTTCTTTTGGAAATGTAATTAATTAAAGTTGACTTTTGGGTCTTAGTAATCTAATTGGCCAACTATTATGTCATATTCCATGCGTAGTGGCTAAATTATTTTGAAATATGGGAATGATTTAGTAAAAACAAACTAGATTCATTAGATGATTAGTGTTGGCTTGCCTGACCACGGTGTTGGGTGCCATCGCGACCTGGGCTAGGATTTGGGTCGTGAAAAAAATTTTAGTTATTCTGTTTTTGGTTTTTTAACTCTATTATGTAGTTGTAGATATATTGTGTTACAAATGTAGATATTTTGTTTTTTTTAGATTTGAGCACCGTATTAATAAGAGATTATTTATTTTTTGTGCAGAATGAAATTTTTTTGCACCTCATAATGTTGATTCTGGGGTCCTTAGGTTTCACACATTACCCGACTCCAGTGTTCCTGGCCAAATTAAAGAGTTACTGTCTCCAAATGGTGTAAAGCTTTTCAAGAAGACATGTTTTGGTTATTTCCTTTCAATTCCCAGAACATGTATGCAAAACCAAGCTATTCATCTTCTAATGAAGTATGAATTGAATGCATCTGGTGCTTTCTTTTTTTCAGCAGAGATAAAAGGTCAGAGGTTGAATTTTGTCTTGAGAGAGTTTTCCTTAATAAGTGGTCTTAGATGTTTTGCGGAAGTGACAATACTTTGCTACACACCGGCTTATGATAGTCTAATAATGAGGAGTTATTTTCCAAACAAGGAGAAGTTGAGAAGTCATACCTAAAATAAAGTGTAACCAACAAAAGTTGGGTGAACGATGAGGATGCAGTCAAGTTATGTATTCTATATCTCATAGAATTCTTCATCTATCCTTCAGACAAAGATAATGTAGGGTTGGTAGACCATTTTAGGTTTTATTTGGTGGACTCCGGATAGTATGAAAACAACGCATGAGGTATTGAGTCTTACAAACAATTGCTTGAATCCGTTAGGCACATGCTCAATCCTTTTGTTCATTCTTATCTCATTCGAGGATTCCCACTAGCTATGCAAATATGGTTGTATGAGTGTTGCTCTACCGTCAACACTGATATAGCTACAAGGGTTGCTAATTCAATCCCTCGCATACTTAACTGGTCAGCTAGTAAGGACAAGATATGGTTTTTATTTATGAATAGCCAATTTAATACAAATTATCTATAATTTTTATACATATTATGCCTTAGTCAAGCTAATTTGTTTTTTTTCATTTAGTTCACCAACATAATTGAAGCACCTGAAGAGCTTTCTATGATGTCTTTGCCTGATAAAGTTGAGTACATACTTGAAGAAGTTGAACACAAGATATCTATTCTGAAACAAATTAGAAAATTAAAAATAGGTCTTGAGAAGGTAACATATATACATAATATTGCATCGGTTCTTTAATGTATGTTAAGCCAGATTTTGAAGCTAACTCTCTATATTTTAATATGTAGGTTGATCTAGATCTTTCATCTTTCAAGAAATATGTCTTTGAAGAACTAGGTAGCCTTCGAGTGCTACTAAATGACTCAATCAAGGCTATTTTGCAGGCGATAAACAGTTAAAAGGATAACATTGATGCCAAGTTAATATTTGAAATATATTCATATAACAAAACTATTTATGTCACCTCTAATTTATATTGTTGTTCATAAAATATATATCCTAACTAATTTAAAGCTTTCAGTTTGCTGGGAGTTGTACAAAAATTGCTGAGCAACCAAAAGAAAAGAACAATCAACAATTTCAGTGCACTAGTGGAGAACCAGTGCACGCCAGCATCAACAAAACAAGTACATACAATATACCTACATTTTATATACAAATTATCTACAAGTTATATACAACATATCTACACCATATCTACCAAATATCTTAAAAACATTTACAATAGATACCCAATATATGTACAATATATATACAATTACATACAATATATCTACACAGGTCTACATATTTATGTAGATATCTATATTATACCTACGCATCTCCTAAAACTGTCAAGCCACTACTATGCATTATAATTCAAATTGTTTAATGAAAAAACAGTGAATGTGAATGACATGGAAATTAATGAGAATCTTCCCGCACGTGTTATTTTTATATTCCCATTTTGAAGGTGCAGTTGATGAAGAAAATGCAGGTATGAATTTGTATTAAGAAATGTTTGTGTTTGGTACCAATTTTGTACTATTTGATTAAGCTAGATCTACTAAATGTAACAGTGAAGGAAGTTATGCCTGCACAATCTCCAATTCACTAAGTCACAGTAAGCATTCAAGGAGAATAGAAGAATGAGGAAGATGTTAATGTAGGTGAAGAAGTCGAGTATAATAATGTAGGTGATTCAGACGACTCCAGAGGTGAGAAAAAGGAGGTTCACTTGATGATTTTGAGCTGCCAGAGAACTTCTCCCAGTTGGTTAAGTTCGGCGAGCTTTACCAAAATGAAACAACACCTGTGCATCAAGGAAGAATAAGGCAGCCTGGAAAGCATGCCCGATCACCATTTCTCCCTTTCAACAGTTCTGGGGGCAGGACTTCAGTTGGACCTCAAAATTTTCATATGAAGCACCCATTTACTAGGGTTATTGGTCAAGATATTTGTCACGACCCCAAATTCTAAACCGGTCGTGATGGCGCCTATCGTGGAACTAGGCTAGCCAATAACCACATGTTCACAATTTCTTTCAAAATCCCAATCAAATTTCAAGCATTTCATAAAATATACAGAGTTTACAAAATAAAGTAGGCCAATACACACTGCCACCAACCACAAAACCTGGAGCCAACATGTCATGATCATCTAAGGAAAATAAGCCAAAGGTATAATATTATAATACAAAACCTCCAAATAAATAGCTAGATACAAAAAGAAGGGAAAACAGAGATGCTGCATACGCTGAACAAGTACCTCTATATCCCGCAATCCGGCTCCGCACGGAAATAAATGGCTAATGCTCGGTATCTGCACCTGAATCTGCGCACAGGGGTGCAGGGAGTAATGTGAGTACGCCAACTCAGTAGTAACTAAAATAAATCAAGTCTAAGCGGCAAGGAAACACATAAAATCAATGTCATCAAATCACAATATACACAGCCTTACTTTCCAATAGTGTAAACATAGATATGCGAAATCATCATGCCTTAAAACCAACCTCAGAAAAGTCCTTTGAAAAATGTTTATTTTCAACAGCCCGAAACCGAAAGATTTAGTATGAAAATGAAACAAATCATATAGAGGCCCCTCGGGAAAAACTTATTTCATAAGCTCAGAGTGAAAGTAGTGAAACCATAAGTAGCCCCTCGGGCAAAAACATGTATCATAATCAGCCCCTCGGGCATGCCTCACAATCACTCATAATCAGTCACTCAACACCTCATAGTCACTCATGCCTCCCAATCACTCGTCACTCGGCACTCTGTGTTCTCATTGGGGGTGTGTGCAGACTCCGGATGGGCTCCTTCATCCCAAGAGCTAATATCAAGCCACCTCTTGGCATATCATATCCTCACAATCAGGCCCTCGGCCTCACTCAGCAGAACCACTCAAAAGCCCCTCGGGCGAGTCAGTAAAACAGGATACTCGACCAAAACATCATTTTTAAATTTTGAAGTAGTGTAAATCAGGCTGAGTTTCGAAAACAGTAAGCACAATGTGGCTGAGTGAAATCATCAACAAATAGTGAGGAAAAACAACAATAAAAAGCCCCCAAGGGGTCTGAACAGATCGGCACGAGGCCCCAAACACGGCTTATAGCCCAAATATTTCAACAATCTTTAGAACGTAATTTAACATAAGGTTTTGAGTAAAATATGCAACTCATTAGTTGTCGCTGAGAGGACCTAGTCCAATCCTAAAATCAGTATGCGCCACATACTCGTCATCCGACATGTGCGCCATTCTAAATCAGTGAGAAATATGTAGTCCGGGGTTCCATACCCTCAGGACAAGATTTATAACCATTACTTCCCTCTACCGGGCCACAACACTAGTCCGCTATGCTCTTTCCTCTCGAATTGGCTCCCGATTGCTCCGAATCTAGCCAAAACCAGTTTAATATCACTAATATATACCAAAGGAACACAACCCAATCGAAAACTATCAAATTATACAAGAATCTCGAAATTCGGCCAAACCCGAGCCCCGGGCCCACGTCTCAGAATTCGATAAATTTTACATCACTAGAAACCTTGTCCTCCCACGATTCTACACATACCAAAATCATCATACCAAAATCATCACAATCGGACCACAATTGCCTACCCAAATCCTCAAAAGAAAACTCCAATTCTCCACCCACTCTTCCCAACTTTTTCCTACTTTAATCCTCATATTTAAAAGCCTAATCCGAACAAAATAGCATAGAAACGATGATAATAACCCGAGAACTTACCTTCATTGAAGATCCGCGAATTACCTTCTTCAATTTGCCTTTAAAGAGCTCCTCCCGCATGGAAAAATGGTGGAATGAGACAAATTTCACGGAGGCCCCTTTTTATACTGTTTCTCCCAGCATTTCTGCACCTGTGGACACTTAGTCGCACCTGCGGTCCCAGGTGCGCACCTGCGGAATCCCACTTAACGGACCAATTTTCGCACTTACAGCCAATCCTCCGCACCTGCGGCTTCACAGGTGCGGCCATCACTTCGCACCTGTGGAATTCCCCTGCCTACCCTCTTTTCGCACCTGTGCATGGCCTTTCGCACCTGCTGCTACCCTTCCGCAGGTGCATCCAACACTAGAAACTCACACCAGCAGCTAATTGCAGAAAATTTCCAAGTTCAAAACCCCGCCAACCATCTGAAATCAATCCCGAGCCCCTCGGGACCCCAACCAAACATACCAACACGCCCCATAGCATTATTATAACTTATTCGAGCCTTCAAAATAACAAAAAAAAACACGAAAACACCAAAATTACATCAAATTCAAGCCTATGAACTTTGAAACTTCCAAATTTCGCCAACTACGCCGAAACCAACCAAAACACCTCCGATTGACCTGAAATTTTGCAGACATATCCAAAATGACATTACGAACCTGCTCCAACATCTATAATTCCATTCTGACCCCGATAGCTTATTTTCCACTGCCAATCGGAAATCGCCAAAAACTAACTTTCGCCAATTCAATCCTAATTCTACACCGGACATCAAAACTTCATTCCAAACACACTCCTAAGTCCCAAATGACCTAACGAAGCTATCTGAGCCATAAAATCTACATTCCGAGATCGTTCACCAATAAGTCAACTCTCAGTTGACTTTCTCGACTTTTAGGCTACTTTAGGAGACTAAATGCCTCACTTCTCACCATGACCACTTCGGACCCAAACCAATCGACCCAACACAACAAAAACATACTAACAATATATAACAAATGCATAAATGGGGGAAATGGGGTAAATCTCACGAAACGACCGGCCGGGTCGTTACAATGTTGATCTTGAGTTGTTGAAAGAATTCAACAATTGGTTATACCTTTGTACCTACACAGCTTCAAAGAGATTAGTTTACACAATTTATTATATTTCTTCCTGTATTCATCTTTTAGGTATCCACTTCATTCAACACATTTATTGTAATTGCTATTTTTTAAATAGGAGGAAGGCTCCTTATTCTATAAAAGATAACCAAATTAAGCCATGGTTTGATCTTAGAGTGGAAAAGGTTGATAAGAAGGAGTGGTAATATACTTTGGCATACCCCGGACAAGTCCTCAACGACTCGGTAGCCTCATACATAGAATATGTGGTTATCTTGTTGAACATGTTTTTTTTGTATCTATAACTCTGTTATCAGGCCATCTCCAGAATATGTTGTTATTTGTGTAGATATTTTGTAGATTTTTTGTATTAATGCTTAATAACAAATTGAATTTTAGTTATAATGTAGATATTTTGTAGATAATTTGTACTAATGCTTACTAACAAAAGTAATTGCACTTATTTTGTAGATAAGTTGTAATATTGATTAAAAACAAATGAAAGTTTAGTTATTTTGTTGATATTCTATAGATAATTATAATATCGTTTTAAAACAAATGAAATTGTAGTAATTTTGTTGATATTTTGTAGATAATTTGTAATACTGATTAAAATAAATGCAATTTGTTTTTGTTGCAACACATTGATGTTATAATGTACTACTTGAGGAAAAGAGGCAAGTATGGCCCCCACAACAAGATAAGGTTTACAACCATTGATTGTATGTTCAAGACTAGAATTGAACAAATTTATAATAAGTTCATCAATGCTCCTCCCGAAAAGTAGTTTGTTGTTGTCCAACCCCAGGACGTTGTAGCAGAATACATATTGGGGTACAAATTACTCGCAAAAATTATGTGATCATGCCCATCAACATTGTAGAAAAATTTCACTGGTTGTTAGTTGTTTTTGACATTGCCGATAGGGTTCTTTATGTGTATGATTCTATGGTCTCTTCACATAATCACACCATTGTTGAATCTGTCGCCACAAAGTTTGCCGTTATGATCCCCATTTACTTTTCATGCACCGGTTTTTATGGTAAGCGCGCAGACATCAACTTCAAGAACACAAGGGCATACATTGAAAAAGTTGTTACCGACCCTAACGACATTCAGTGGATCATCGGTGAGATACCACAGCAAAAAGAAGGATCACTGTATGAAAAATCATCTTTCCTTCTATCTACTTAACATTTTTTTGTTCATTGTTTGCTAAATATTGACACTTTTTTTCTTTTTGCAGTGACTGTGGTGTATACATTGCTGCCTTTGCAGAGTATGCCAGCATTGGAGACCTAGCAGTTTCTAAAGATGACCTTTCTGATATTGATCAAAATCGTAGACATTATGGAGCACTACGGTGGGACTATGCTAGGAAGAAGCAAGAGAATGGTGCAACTAGTGAGAGTGAGGTGACTGGCAGATTAGCAAGGAAAAAAGATGCACCAGTTGTGAACGAGAAAACACAAGTCCGGCGGAAGAAGAACTAGTTGCAATTTGTTTTATGGAATATGTAGTTAAATTGTTTAGTTGCATCTATTTTTTTGTAGAAGGATAGTAGACAAGTTTATGAACAAGTTTGTTGAAGTTCAATTGTAGCAGATTTGTGCTACAATTCTTTTACCCTATGTTTTGTTATTTTATCCAGTATACTAGTTCGAACAATAGGGAAACATTCTGTTGTTTTTATATTCACTTATTGAATAGTTATTGGTACTTGATCTAATTATTCTTAGCATATAACTTCTTTTCAACTTAATTATTATGTAGTTATTCTGTCAACACCAGAATATGTAGTTATTTTGTAGATTTTTTGTAGATAAATTGTAAGAATCATTAAAAACTATCTATGGGCGCTAAAGATAATAAAATACACTTGTGTATTATATATAGAAATCATTCGTAAACCAATCAAGAAATGAAAGTATGAACTCAATATAGAATAGTAATTAAACAAACCAATTTCAAATTAACTACATTAATAGTTGAAACCAACTCAACTATTACACATCAAATATAATTTTCCTGAACTCATCAACACTTTTTAAGAAAAATTATGTTCACTACATAAAATTTTATTCTTCTCGGGAGCATTCTTGAAAGATCTTTTGGTATGCCATTCTGCTCTGCAGTTCCCACATGAAACCTTGCACTTCTTTGAATTTACTTCATCATATGTTTTGTATCTTTGTGTTTTAGGTCTTCCTGGCTGTCTTTTTGTAACGACCTGACTGGTTGTTTTGAGATCTAACACATCTTTTGGCAATTTGAGGCCATGCGCAGCTTCATTTTAGGTATTATGACTTGTCGGTGTGGTGAAAAATGAATTTCGGGAAGTTCGGAGTCGAATTGGAAAGAAAATTCTCATTTCGGAAGACTTAAGTTGGAAGAATTGACTAAGATTGGATTTTTGAGTAAACAACCTCAGAATTAGGAGTTGAAGGTTCCAGATGGTTCGTATGATGATTTCGAGCTTGGGCGTATGTTCAGATGGGGTTTTGGATGACCCGGGAGCGTTTCAGTGCATATTATGGAAGTTAGCATTTTAGAAGATGTTTCATAAGTCTGGGTTGAAGTGCATTTTAGTGTTATTGATGTCCGTTTGGGATTCTGTCTAGGAATAGCTCTGTATGGTGATCCTGGTATTTGGAGCGTGATAGGAAGTGAATTCGGAGGTCCGTAGGTCATTTTGGAGTCATTTGTCTAAAGTTAGAAATTTGAAGGTTTTTGAGGAGTTGAAACAGTAGTGGAAATTTTGATATTGGGGTTGAATTCTGATTTTGAAAGTTCGAGATAAGTCCGTAATGTTGAATGTCACTTTTGTGCAAAATTTGGGGTCAATCGGACGTCATTTGATAGGTTTCGGAATCGAATGTAGAAGTTGGAAATTTTAGAGTTCATTAAGCTTGAATATTAGTGCGGTTCGTGGTTTTGGAATTGTTTGATGAGATTTGAGGCCTCGAGCAGGTCCACATTATGTATTGAAACTGGTTGGTGTGATTGGACAGGGTCCAAGGGGCCTCGGGTGGATTTCGGGTGGTTACCGGATCGAATTTGGAATTTGAGAAATGTTGAGGTTGCTGTCTTCTGGTTTATTCGCACCTCCGAGGTTTTGGCCGCAGGTGCGGGGCCACAGAAGCGAGCAGGAGCACAGGTGCGAGTGTATGTCCGCACCCGCGAAGGCGCAGATGCAGAAAGGAAGGCGCATATGCGGATTCTTGCTAGGCTGAGGAATGCACAGATGCGGGGTTTTGGCCGCACCTGCGAGATTGCAGATGCGGCTAGTTGCCCGTAGGTGCGAAAAAGTGGGCTGTGCAGTGTGTTATTTTAAGACGAGGTTTTGGCTCACTTCCACCATACTTTCTCCATGGGAGCCTATTTTGGAGCAACATTGAGGTGCCATTTTCACACCAAGCATGAGGTAAGTGATCTATGCTAGTTATTGAGTTAAATACATGATTATGTATAGATTTAACATGGAAATTAGTAGAAATTTGGGGTTTTGGTGGAAAGACCTAGAATTTGTATTATTGGATTGTTACCACAAATTTGGGCATGAAAGTGAGAAAATTTTATAATTGAGTTTGTGAGGTTATGGGTAATCTTTATCATTGAAACATTTTTGAAATCCGGGTGCGTGGGTTAGGCGGGATACTTACTGAGTATATTATATTATACTCAATAATATAATTGACTTCTTGCAAGTCTCAAAGTCGATCTCTCGTCACTACCTCCTCGAGGTTAGGCGGGATACGTACTGACTACACATTTTTTTCGTACTCATACTACACTTGCTGTGCATTTTGTTGCAGAGGTACATGTATATCTAGTGGAACTGGGTTATGAGCTTATTGTATGGATAAAAGAGGATATTTTCGGATTAGATCGAGCTAATGCGCTCAACTAAGTGGTGGTAGCACAGGTAAATGCACGGGGTGTTAAACAGTGATTTCAGATAACTCTAGAGCAGTTCTTAGCCGTTCGAGGATGAGCATATGTTTAAGTGGGAGAGAATGTAACGACCTGACCGGTCGTTTTGAGATCTAACACGTCTTTTGGTAATTTTAGGCCATGAGCAACTTCATTTCCAATATTATGACTTGTAGGTGTGGTCGGAGTTGAATTTCGGGAAGTTCGGGGTCGAATTGGAAAGAAAATTTTCATTTCGGAAGCCTTAAGTTGGAAGAATTGACTAAGATTGATTTTTGAGTAAACGACCTCAGAATCAGGAGTTGAAGATTCCAATAGGTTCGTATGATGATTTCAGACTTGGGCTTATGTTCGTATCAGGTTTTGGATGACCCGAGAGCGTTTCGGCATATATTGTGGAAGTTAGCATTTTAGAAGAAGTTTTATAAGTCTGGGTTGAAGTGAATTTCAAGGTTATTGATGTCCATTTGGGATTCAGAGTGTGGGAATAGCTCTGTATGGTAATTCTGGTGTTAGGAGCACGATCGAAAGTGAATTCGGAGGTCCGTAGGTCATTTTGGACTCATTTGGCTAAAGTTAGAAATTTGAAGGTTTTTGAGGACTTGAATCGGAAGTGGAATTTTTGATATCAGGGTTAGATTCTGATTCCAAAAGTTGGAGTGATTCCTAATATTGAATGTGACTTGTGTGCAAAATTTGGGGTCAATCGGACGTGATTTGATAGGTTTCGGCACTGAATGTAGAAGGTGGAAATTTTAGAGTTCATAAAGCTTGAATTTGAGTGCGATTCGTGGTTTTGGCATTGTTTGATGAGATTTGAGACCTTGAGCAGGTCCACATTAGGTTTTGAAACTAGTTGGTGTGATTGGACGGGGTCCCGGGGGCCTCGGGTGGATTCCGAGTGGTTAACAGATCGAATTTGGAATTTGAGAAAAGTTGAGGCTGGTGTCTTCTGGTATAACCGCACCTACGAGGTTTTGGCCGTAGGTGCGGAGCCGCAGAAGTGGCCAAGGAGTCGCAGAAGTGGGCAGGAGCTCAGGTGCAAGTGTATGTCCACACCTGCGAAGGCGCAGATCCAGAAAGAAAGGTGCAGGTGCAGAGTCTTGCTATGCAAGAATAATGCGCAGGTGCGGGGTTTTGGCCGCACCTGCAAGACCGCAGATGTGGCTGGTTGGCCGCAGGTGCGAAAAAGCGGGTTGGGCAGTGTGTTATTTTAAAACAAGGGTTTTTCTCATTTCCACCATATTTTCTCCATGGGAGCCGATTTTGGAGCAACATTGAGGTGCCATTTTCATCACCAGGCATGAGGTAAGTGATCTATGCTAGTTATTGAGTTAAATACATGATTATGTATAGATTTAACATGGAAATTAATAGAAATTTCGGGTTTTGGTGGAAAGACCTAGAATTTGTATGTTTGGATTGTTACCACGAATTTGGGCTTGAAATTGAGAGAAAAATTGTATATTTGAGTTTTTGAGGTTATGGGTAATCTTTATCTTTGAAAAATTTCGAAAATCCGGGCGCGTGGGCCTTGGAGTGATTTTATCGACTTTCCGAGCGGGTTTGGGAATTATATAAATTGAATTGTTATAAGTATTAGAGTATATTTTCATTGGTTTGCCCGTTATTTGAATAGTTTTTGGGCGTTGTGCATCAATTTGAGTCCTCGGAAGGGCTTGGAATCTGGTGATGGAACTTCGGAGCGAGGTAAGTCTCCTTTCTAACCTTTTAAGAGGGAATTGTCCTCAGAGGTGAAATAATTAAATATGTGCTACTATTTGTGGGGGCTACGTATGCATAAGGTGACGAGAGTCCTTGCGTAGCTACTATTATGCTTATGTCCGTGTAGTCTAGGACCCAAAAGCATGCCTTGCTTGCTAAACTTGTAACTTTACTGATAAATTAAGATGATTAAATCATATCGAACTTAGATAAAAGGATTTCTAAAAAGACTAAACACCATCTTCTTGACCATTATAAAAGAGGAATTGTCATTTTCTTGGGTAACTGTTTTCCTGATGAAGTCTCGATTGACTGTATGAGTGTGTGTATCGACGAGTACCTGTGTTGCATGTATGATTCGCGAGCGGGGTAACCTTATTATTTATATTTGACTGCGTCACATGTATGATTCGCTAGAGGGGTAATAGATGCATCTATGGTTCGAGTCGTTCGACCCTTCGGCAGTGCACATTTTATTATTGTTGGTTCGGGCCGTTCAACCCTCGGCATTTCCTTCCCATGATATTTGCTGGATACCATCTGTGATTTGAACTATTTAATTGACTTAAGATATAAGTTGTTAACGAAGATGACGGAAACTGGGATTTATAATTTATGGAAGAAGTTGTCCTTCCCTATTGTTATTTGTTATTTTATAATAACATCCATGTTTGACATCACCCTTGATTATATTAAATTGACCTCTAGCAAGTGTTAAGGTCGACCTCTCGTCACTACCTCCTCGAGGTTAGGCGGGATACTTAATGAGTACACGCTGTTTTCGTACTCATACTACACTTGCGGTGCATTTTGTTGCACAGGTACATGTATATCTAGTGGCTCCTCTTGACGCAGTCGTATGGCTGACATGGAGTCTTGCGAGAGCTGCTTCTCTCGAGATGACCCGCAACCAGCAGAGTCTCCTTCAGAGTATGGAGTTGTGCTTTCTTTACTGTCCCATTTGTATTCCGGACAGTTATTGTATTTCATTTGTTTTTCTTAGAAATTCTCATGCGCTTGTGACACCGGGTTCTGGGATGACTTTGGGATGTATTTGTTAATTGAATTGTCAAAACATCATTATTTACTGAGTAAATTTTATTGATTATTATATAATGAAATGAAAAGTAACGATTTCAAAATACTAAAATAGGTATTTAATTAACTATTAGGTGTTGTCTTGCCTGACAGTGGTGTAAGACGCCATCACGACCTTAATGGATTTTGGGTCGTGACAACAGGTATCAGAGCACTAGGTTCCCTTAGGTCTCAAGAGTCGTGAGCAAGTCTAGTAGAGTCTTGCGGATCGGTACGGAGACGTCTGTACTTATCTTTGAGAGGCTATAGGGATGTTAGGAGTACTTCCCTTCTTGAGTTCCTCATCGTGTGGTTTGATTCCTTTGAGGCCTATGACTACGTTTCTTCCTTTCCAATCTTACGCATCGCGATGCGCTTTCTATCAATCGGGAATTTCAGGAATTGTAATGGTACTACAGATATGGCGCGTGATGTTTTTCCATACATAGTTGGTTGGGGCTATTGTCGTTGCTCTGCGGAAGGATATTATGTTGTTTCAGCTTATTAGTTGTATTTCTAAGAGCTTTGAGGCTATGCTCAGGTTTTTATGATGCTCATGAATGGTTATCGTGCAGTAATTGACGTGGTGGTAGGATGCTCGCCCATGTTTTGGGATAATGAATGACTTGATAGGAGTTCTACTCAGAGCGTGATTCCGAGATTTCAGTATTTCATTTCCGGCAGAGGAAAAGCAAACAGACTATAGATGATTAGGTTCGGGTTGGTAGAGTAATGAGACTTGGTGTTTTCAAGTGTGAGGGAATTTTCATCTACGACGTGGTGTCGTCCTCCTCGATTGAATGTGTTAAGTTCGCCGGTGTTATTATTCTTATACCATTCACCTTTGGGGCAGGATATAGTGAGATGGTATTAAAGAAGCGATTGTCAAAGATCGCGGTGTGCGGTGGTTCAGGATTGAATAGGTATTCCTAATGCCGACGGCTCGAGAAGGAGGATCTTCAGAAAGGGTTTGGTAGTGATCTATCGGGCGGTGGTTAAATTTCTAGAAGGCCAGGTGTAAGAAGCAAAAGTCGAGTAGTTGCTTAAAGGAGTGAGTTTGACTAAAATGGGAGAGTGGCAGCGTAGAATACGAGTTCTGTGGAGATAGATGCACATCTCGAGGAGAAGTTTGGAGTGATTTGAGAATTTTAGTGGACGATGATTGGGTCCAGGGGCTTAAATTGAAATATTGGCTATTACGACGGGAGATTGGATGCAAGAAGAATGAGTGCTTGATATGAAGAGGGATGCAATGCAACTTGAAATTGGAAGATCTGGTCGCACATTTAGTAGATGTCATAAAGAGTGAACATACTAGTGCAGTTGGTGAATGAGAACGGGCTTACGATAGGGTATTGATGTCGTACTGATTGTACCCCGTGCGGCGATGTTGGAAGATGTCAGCATGCAATTTCCACAAGATGGTTATCTCCTATGAGCAGGTCAGCGGTCGTGTGGTTGGCAAAGTTTCTGCAATGAATTCTATTGACTATCCAGTAAAAGGTCGAATATGCGAATGATGCTAGAGATTCGGGTGTTCATGAAATGCTAACAAAAGGATTTCGAGGAGTTTGACGAGTCGGTGGTGCAAGATCTTGTCAATAATGAAGAAAGAATCTTGTTGGGTTCCAGAGTTGTGTAATAGTGTCTTCGGGCTAAGTGGGAAAGTTCCACCACCTACGATTGGGTTGCATAGTCATCTACTGGTGAAATTGTGGTTGTCGGCATAATGGTGGGTTAATATAGCCAAGGGAAGAGGTAAGACGTTGTAATTTAAGCAAATGAATTTTTAGGGAGTGCTATAATCGGCCTTATTGACTTGTGTTCGGGCTTTGGGAAGATTCAGGGCTTATGCTTCGTACAGAGATGATTTTCCAGGGGAAGTTGGTCAGTCGGATACTTTATTAAGATGGGTGTTCAGATGTCAGCGGAGCCTTGGAGTTGATTATATTCGGGAGGAAGCCAGAGTGGTTGACTATCAACAATGATCCTAATGAATTCGAAGGTTAAGAATGTGGTGTTTAAGGCTTTAGAGTCCGCAGTATGGCTAAGGATCAGGCTCTTGCAGCAGATTGTGATGGGAGGCCCAGAATGTTCCATGATGTTTTTGTCTTGCAGTGTAGTATAGGAGGAATGAGAGAAATAAACTCCGGATTTCTAGAGGATTATCAGGATAGGTATACCAGTAGAAGATGTGAATATGTGTGCAAGGAAGGCATGAAACGGTTCATGGGTCAGGAGACAAAGTGCTCTCGTGGGAATGAGTCACTCATGGTGAGTGCGATTTGAGTTGCTATGTGTTGATTGGAGTTATCATTATTCCTAAGGTGAGTGCGAATTGAATTGAGGTACGAGATGGGTCGTGTTATATGAGATTATGAAAGGTTAAATTGAATCTCACGGCAGTATTGTGGCGGTGTTAGCATATGGGCATTTGAGTTATTTGTCTTGATCTATGGCTTGAGACAAGTTGGGGAGTCTGTTGTTGATAAGTTATTTGTGCGGCTGAGTGTCGTATCAGTTTCAATTTGAGGTATACGGGTGTGTCAGTTATGTACTGCAGAGGTGGAGTTTGAGGATGACGCGAGTAATGGAAATTTGGAAAAGTTAAATGGTCAGCCATGGTGGGATCGGCGCAGTGGCGAAAATAATCATTCCTTTCATCACGATTAGTTATGCATGTGGGTTGTGAGGTGCGTGCGAGTGCCTGATGGCCGCCGTAATTGATTTTATTTGGAAGCATTCAAGTATTATGGCTTGTCATATGTAGGCGGATCCCGGAAGGATTATGGTGGTATAGATTATTACTTGAGGATTTGCATGTTTTGTGATTATGAGAATTCACTCGTGTGTTGTTATGGTTATCTTGAATTTAGTTAAGTAAAAGGTTTCTATATGATAAAGTGTTCGCCCTAATAGTGGTTCAGGAATTATGATGGAATTCTTGTGCTATTCCATATGGGCATGTTAGGTGCAGTAAGCAGTATGGATTTGGAAGTAAGGATCAAGGTTGCGATTCGGTGTCGGAAGAGATTTCATGAGCTTGGATGAGCAGGAAAAGGATTTGAAGGTTTAAAATAAGCTGGTATTGACTTCAGCGCCACTGAGATCGGTGTTTTGTGAAAGACGCTTTGCATCCTGGTTATGAATTCTTGAATTGCTTTACAGCACTAATGTGGCTGGTGGTATGGAGGTGCAGACCTGTTACCTTGTGAAAGGTTATGGGAGCGTGACCGTGGGAGATTGTACAAGTGTGACATTGTCGTCACTTGATTGATTGAAGATTTAAACCAAGTATGAAGAAGGTGGTAGTATCGCTTATTTGAGAATTTATGCTTGGAGGGTGCTCGGTTCATTTGGTTGCAGACTGTGGAAGTTTGCTCCGGTTATGATGGTTGTTCTTGTGTGTTACGGGTTATTAGAGACCCGTGAAAGGTTAATATCCTAGTATGGTGCGATCATAATTGGCCGAGGTCTATGGATGGATATAAACATGATTATGGGCTATATGTGAGTCATATGGGTTCATTTCAGTATGGCGCTCCTCATGGTGGGGTATTAGAACATTAGATGTTGTCCCATCTTCGTCCATTTCATGTAATACTATGTTGTGCCGTGTGAGTTGTGAAACGACTTGATAGATTCTTATGTGTTGAGGTTCCACGTAGTGATGATGTTATGTGAGCAGAATGGCTCTTGAGATTCAGATCTTACATTGCACCTCAATTGTGCTTGAGTTTTGTAGCGTATTGCTCTATCTATCTCCCATGATGGTATTATGCACTTAGCGTGCTTGTGATCGATATTCGATATTTGTGGTAATGAGCCATTTAGCTCGGTAAGTATCTCTTATGTGGATTTTATGAGTGGATGGCGTGGCATGCCGCCACGAGCATGTTATTTGGATCGCGTTGCACGCCGCAACAATGTGATGTTGAGTACGGTTTTCTAAATTCTATTATGTGTGTTTTACTTCCTATTTTTTGAGGAAAGTTCATATTAGTTGCGTGACTAGAGTAATCCCTTTGGTAGTCCCAAACACACACGCAAGTATACGTGGTCGACAAGTAATATAGGATTGTAAGTCCAGATATCGTACCCACAAAGACTTGTGATTAACTATCAACTAAATTAAACCCAAACAATTAATCTATTCAAGAGAACACCAAAGTATGAATATTTAACTAAAATTAATCTAGAATAATAAACTACAAAATTAACGAAACAAATTGGAGAAATTAGACACGAATTCAATAAGAGCCGATATTCTAGAGCTATGGGTTAGAAAACAATCCTGTTGAGTTTTCCACTTAAATCGTCTAATTAATTTATCTGGTTTATTGATTGACGAGGTTATTATTGCTCGTAGCCTTCTCCCGAAGTACAACTTGCCTATTAAAGATAACCTAACGCCTATATTCCTATGAAATTAGGATTAACAAGAGTGCATTAATAATTCCCGTATAATAACCAAGCAAGGCGATTAGGTATATTCCTATCCTAACCGCAAATCCGCTCCCCTGAAGGGTTAAGATCTTGCTCTACCCAATCTTATATGCAATCTAGAATTCCCTCCCCCGAGTTCAAGCCTAGATTCGTTGATAGTATTTAATTGGTGATCAAGAAATCAAATAATTAAGCGCAAGATTGAATAAATAAACCAATATGATAAAATAATAAGAACAATTCAAGCTTCAAACTACAACGTTCATGTAGCACCCAAAACTCTAGAACTAATAAACTATGAAATTAAAGGAAGAGAAGAAAGACTAGGTAGAGCCTCCTTCAAGCGTGGTGTGTGTTCCTCCACGTCAAATCCCCCACGTGAATCTCCTCGTGAAATCCTCACGTCAATCTCCTCCAAAGTTGTGTTTTTGGGTCTATTTATATGTTTGGTACAAACCCTAAACGTGTCGGAGACTTCTATTCAAACCGGGAAACACTTAAAACCTTCAAAACTCGAAATTGACCGAACCAGGGACCCCATGTGTTAATCCCCAAATGCCCAACTATAGCCTGGGCAGGCCTGGTGTTTGGGCTCTAACGCCCATCTATAGCTTTGGCAGGCCTGGCTTTAAGCTCCAAACGCCCGGCTATAGCCCGGGTCACTCCTTTTCGACTCTTGAACGTATTTTTGACGTTTATGCATCCATTTAGCTCGACTTCCATCTCCAATTCACTAACACATGAAATAGACTCCATTATGCACATATGACGTGTATTTTTATCATTAACGCACATAAAATGTAAGGCACATAATGCTTTAAACCATGAATTCTAGCCACGCATCAACACCCCACGCTTAAACTCTTGCTCGTCCTCGAGCAATGTGACAATCTATTACCCTTCAACACGTACACATTTCATTAACAAGGAGTATTTTACTTTTCAATCACACACATTACCCCTTAACTATGATCGATACCGGCAATCAAGTATGGACATACAAAATTTCATATTTTTTCCCTTCTTTAAACATGCCAAAGTATAACAATTTAATCAATCATACCAACAACCTAATTGCAACTACCCAACCTCAAGAGTCGACTTGCAACTACTAAGCCCTCTCAATTCACGCACTACCCAACAAGAAAGTTACAACATTACCAATTGTTCATGAGATCATGTTCCCTCACAAACAACAAAAGAGTGAATATAACTAGTCCACACATTCAAATATGCTTTTGAA
>ML408646.1:9614-24616 GCA_005239525.1 Nicotiana knightiana | reverse complement strand
TCTAGCCTGGAGTCTTTTGATAGCTAAGGCGTCAAGAACTTGTTGCTCGGCTATCATGTTATGTTGCTCCGCTGCTTGTCTCATTAAGTCCATAATACGAGCCATGCTTTCCATATCCTCCACTTCCTTGCTCCTATCAAACTCATTAACATTATTAGAAACATTACAATAAAAACTCTGAGAAGGATAATAAAAATTAGGAAAACCATCTCAATGGCCACTTTGACAACCACACACATTACAAAAATTCCACACATTAGATTGAGATTGACAATATTGCCACATGTGTCGTCCTCCACAATATGGACAAGGATCATCATAATGAGAATAACCACTATTCGACCAATTATGATTCCAAGATTCCATGTCAAGAAAGATAATAAAATATTAAATTAAGATACAAATAAAAAATAAAATTAAAATTAAAAACTTAAATAGACAAAAGTAAAAATTCAATCTAGTTGAATAGTTAACTTATAAGTCCCCGTCAACGGTGCCAAAAACTTGTTACTGCCAAACGCACACGCAAGTATACGTGGGAAAGTAATATAGGATTGTAAGTCTAGATATCGTACCCACAGAGACTTGTGATTAACTATCAACTAAATTAAGCCCAAATAATTAATCCATTCAAGCGAACACCAAAGTATGAATATTTAACTAAAATTAATCTAGAATAATAAACTATGAAATTAACGAAACAAATTGGCGAAAATAGACACGAATTCAATAAGAGCCGATATTTTAGAGCTATGGGTTAGCAAACAATCATGTTGAGATTTCCACTTAAATCTTCTAATTAATTTATCTGGTTTATTGATTGACGAGGTTATTATTGCTCGTNGCCTATATTCCTATGGAATCAGGATTAACAAGAACGCATTAATAATTCCCGTATAATAACCAAGCAAGGCGATTAGGTATATTCCTATCCTAACCGCAAATCCGCTCCCCTGAAGGGTTAAGATCTTGCTCTACCCAATCTTATATGCAATCTAGAATTCCCTCTCCCGAGTTCAATCCTAGATTCGTAGATAGTATTCAATTGGTGATCAAGCAATCAAATAATTAAGCGCAAGATTGAATAAATAAACCAATATGATAAAATAATAAGAACAATTCAAGCTTCAAACTACAACGTTCATGTAGCACCCAAAACTCTAAAACTAATAAACTATGAAATTAAAGGAAGAGAAGAAAAACTTGGTAGAGCCTCCTTCAAGCGTGGTGTGTGTTCCTCCATGTCAAATCCCCCACGTTTATCTCCTCGTGAAATCCTCACGTCAATCTCCTCCAAAGTTGAGTTTTTGGGTCTATTTATATGTTTGGGACAAACCCTAAACGTGTAGGAGAGTTCTATTCAAATCGGGAAACACTTAAAACCTTCAAAATCGGAATTGACCGGACCAGGGACCCCAGGCGTTAAGCCCCAAACTCCCAGCTATAGCCTGGGCAGGCCTGGCGTTTGGGCTCTAGTGCCCAGCTATAGCCTGGGCAGTCCTGGCTTTAAGCCCCGAACACCCAGCTATAGCCCGAGTCACTCCTTTTGAATCTTGAGCATATTTTTGACGTTTATGCATCCATTTAGCTCGGCTTCCATCTCCAATTCACCTACACATGAAATAGACTCCATTATGCACATATGACGTGTATTTTTATCATTAACGCACATAAAATGTAAGGCACATAATGCTTTAAACCATGAATTCTAGCCACGCATCACCCTTCATGAGTCATTTCTTTATGTATCGCGTTCGAGTTGTGGCCTATTGGCGCATTATGGCATCATGTGAGACTATTGGTCATGTCTGGTGTGACTTGTTGCATGAGTGGTTCATACTGGGTGAGACGAGATTTCTGGATCAGGGATCACTGCGATAAGATTATGTGAAGTATATCAAAGAACAAATACCATTATTTGGTTCATAACGAGGTGATGATTCTACTAAAGATGAGAGATTCAATGATTTGTTAACTCTTCAGTTGGTTATGAATTTCTACACATCTCCTCCGTTGTGTCAGTATCATAAGCGTTATAACAAGACCTATATGTATGTCATGAGGTGTATTGTGAGCATCAGGTTCAAGGAATGTCGAATGTTATGATTAGAGGAGGTTATTATGGTCCTGCGAATGATAGGGGGCATGGTTAAATTCAGCAAAGGTATGCAGTCATGTTCTAGTACTTCGTGTAGTGACTAATTCGGCGTTCATATATTGGAAACAAGCATGGCAGAGAATTTCGGGTGCTGGAACTGGGTTCTGAGCTTATTGTATGGATAAAAGAGGATATCTTCGGATTAGATCGAGCTAATGCGCTCAACTGAGTGGTGCTAGCACAGGTAGGTGCACGGGGTGTTAAATAGTGATTTCTGATAACTCTAGAGCAGTTCTTAGCCGTTCGAGGACGAGCATATGTTTAAGTGAGAGAGAATGTAATGAATCGACCGGCTGTTTTGAGATCTAACACGTCTTTTGGCGGTTTGAGGTCATGAGCAGCTTCATTTCAGGTATTATGACTTGTAGGTGTGTTCGAAATTGAATTTCGGAGCCGAATTGGAAAGAAAATTCTCATTTCGGAAGCCTTAAGTTGGAATAATGGACTAATATTGATGTTTGAGTAAACGACCTCAGAATCAGAAGTTGAAGGTTCCAACAGGTTCGTATGATCAATTCAGACTTGGGCCTATGTTCGGATCGGGTTTTGGATGACCCGAGAGCGTTTCAGAACATATTGTGGAAGTTAGCATTTTAGAAGAAGTTTTATAAGTCTGGGTTGAAGTACATTTCAGTGTTATTGATGTCCATTTGGGATTCGGAGTGTGGGAATAGCTCTTTATGGTAACTTTGGTGTTAGGAGCGCGATCAGAAGTGAATTATGAGGACCGTAGGTCATTTTAGAGTCATTTGGCTAAAGTTAGAAATTTGAAGGTTTTTGAGGAGTTGAATTGGAAGTAGAAATTTTGATATCGGGGTCGGATTCCGATTTCAAAAGTTTAAGTAAGTCCTAATGTTGAATGTGACTTGTGTGAAAAATTTGGGGTCAATCGGACATGATTTGATAGGTTTCGGCATCGAATGTAGAAGTTGGAAATTTTAGAGTTCATTACGCTTGAATTTGAGTGCATTCGTGGTTTTGGCGTTGTTTGATGTTATTTGAGGCCTCGAGCAGGTCTGTATTATGTTTTGAAACTGGTTGGTGTGATTGGACGGGGTCCCGGGTGCCTCGGGTGAATTCCGGGTTGTTAACATATCGAATTTGGAGTTTGAGAAAAGTTGAGGTTGCTGTCTTCTGGTGTAACCGCACCTGCGAGGTTTTGGCCGCAGGTGCGGAGCCACAGAAGCAGCGAAGGAGTCGCAGAAGCAGGCAGAAGCGCAGGTGCGAGGGTATGTCCGCACCTCCGAAGGAGCAGATGCAGAAAGGAAGGTGCAGGTGTAGAGTCTTGCTACGCAGGAGTAATGCGCAAGTGCGGAGTTTTGGTCGCACCTACGAGACCGCAGATGTGGCTGGTTGGCCGCAGGTGCAAAAAAGCGGGTTGGGCAGTGTGTTTTTTTAAGACGAGGGCTTGGCTCATTTCCACCATATATTCTCCATGGGAGCCGATTTTGGGGCAACATTGAGGTGCCATTTTCACCACCAGGCATGAGGAAAGTGATCTATGCTAGTTATTGAGTTAAATACATGATTATGTATAGATTTAACATGGAAATTAGTAGAAAGTTGGGGTTTTGGTGGAAAGACCTAGAATTTGTATTTTTGGATTGTTACCACGAATTTGGGCATGAAATTGAGAGAAAATTGTATATTTGAGTTTGTGAGGTTATGGGTAATCTTTAGCTTTGAAAAATTTTGGAAATCCGGGCGCGTGGGCCCGAGAGTGATTTTATCGACTTTCCGAGCGGAGTTGGGAATTTATATAAATTGAATTGTTATAAGTATTAGAGTATATTTTCATTGGTTTGACCTTTATTGGATAGTTTTGGGGCATTGTGCATCAATTTGAGTCGTCGGAAGGGCTTGGAAGTCGGTTATGGAACTTCAGAGCGAGGTAAGTCTCCTTTCTAACCTTTTAAGAGGGAATTGTCCTCATAGGTGAAATAATTAAATATGTGCTACTATTTGTGGGGGCTACGTACACACGAGGTGACGAGAGTCCGTGCGTAGCTACTATTATGCTTATGTCCGGGTAGTCTAGGACCAAAAATCATGCCTTACTTGCTAAACTTGTAAATTTACTGATAAATAAATATGCTTAAATCATATTGAACTTGGAAAAAAGGATTTCTAAAAAGACTAAACACCATCTTCTTGACCATTATAAAAGAGGAATTGTCATTTTCTTGGGTAATTATTTTCCTGATGAAGTCTCGATTGACTGTATGAGTGTGTGTATTGCAGGGTAACCCTATTATTTATATTTGACCTCGTCGCATGTATGATTCGCGAGCGGGGTAATAGATGCATCTATGGTTCGAGCCGTTCGACCCTTCGGCAATGCACATTTTATTATTGTTGGTTCGGGTCGTTGGACCCTCAGTATTTCTTACGCATGATATTTGTTGGATACCATCTGTGATTTGAACTGTTTAATTGCCTTAAGATATAAGTTGTTAACTGAGATGACGGAAACTGGGATTTATAATTTATGGAAGAAGTTGTCCTTCCCTATTGTTATTTGTTATTTTATAATAACATCCATGTTTGACATCACCCTTGATTATATTAAATTGACCTCTAGCAAGTGTCAAAGTTGACCTCTCGTCACTACCTCCTCGAGGTTAGGCGGGATACTTAATGAGTACACGTTGTTTTCGTACTCATACTACACTTGGTGTGTATTTTGTTGCACATGTACATGTATATCTAGTGTCTCCTCTTGACGCAGTGGTATGGCTGACATGGAGACTTAGGAGAGCTGCTTCTCTCGAGACGACCCGCAACCAATAGAGTCTCCTTCAGAGTATTGAGATGTGCTTTCTTTACTGTCCCATTTGTATTCCAGACGGTTATTGTATTTCATTTATTTTTCTTAGAAATTACTCATGCACTTGTGACACCGGGTTCTGGGATGACTTTGGGTTGTATTTGTTAATTTAATTGTCAAAACATCGTTATTTACTCAGTAAATTTTATTGATTATTATATAATGAAATGATAAGTAACGATTTCAAAATACTAAAATAGGAATTTAATTAACTATTGAGTGTTGGGTTGCTTGACAGTGGTGTCCAGCGCCATCACGACCTTAATCGATTTTGGGCTGTGATACTTTTCCTACCCGCAGGTGGATTTACAACTTCGTCATTTTTATGTTGTGGCACATTCCATTTGCTTTCATCAGGTAGGGGGTTTACTGGTATTTCATTAGTATGCAAGAGGCTCTCCCTTGTGTAATAAGGAGAACAATAGTTTTCATAAGACTCATTCATGTACCTTAAAGCAGCCAAACCATGTACACAAGGAAGGTCATCAAGCTTGAATTGCCCACAACTACATCTCTTTTTTTAAAGACAAACAATATAACGCTTCACACCATCTATAACTGTATGGATGTGATCTAGGCCCTCACCCACAATTACATTACAAACAAAAAACAAATTATCTACAATAAAACTACAAAATATCTACAAAATATTTACATTGTCTGTTAATATTTTATTTTGATGCATAAATGGTCAGATCTTATTTGATATAGCTTACTCTAAGCTTATGCGACAATGTTCTGTTGTCCTCAAACTCTTTGTTGTATTTTTTTCAAGGTATGTGAATGTACCCTTTGCTTTCAATAACTTTTCATTAGTCCAACATTCAAGAAGATTCCTCATGTACTCTAATAGTTCTACTATCGACAGCTCTCTTGCATCTTTTGTTACCGCATTCAACGATTCTGCAATGTTTGATGTCATAGTCCAAACTCTGTTCACCATAGCATGTACTAGAGACCATCTATGATAGACAATATAGTATAAGTATGCTTTAACATGCGGGTCAATATCTGCAATCTTTGACATCCTTTCATTAAATTCATCAAGCGTGTATGACCGTGCCGTGGCAAAGTACAATTCACTTAACTTTAGATGACCCTTCTTGAACTTTGCCCTTATATTTGTCCAAATATACCACATGCAAGAATAATGTGGCATGCCGGGATAAACAATAGATGTTTCCTTCAAGATACTCTCATTCCGATCCGAACAACACATATATTTGGGTTTTAACCATATGCATGTTTGAACCATATGCATGTTTGAATTGCTACAACATATGCCAATGGTTATATGGTACCTACATTATGTGGCAAAAAGAAAGTAATTGGCTGCATGAAAAATTCAGAGGAATACATATACATACAAACTGCAACTTTTCAACAATATATCTACAATAAATTTACAAGCACTACAAAAAATAGACAAGCTACAATATTTCAACAATATATCTACAATACCTGTTGTATCCATTGTACTAGTTGTTAGCATTATTCCCTTGTATGGTGACTTTAAGAAGGTCCCATCAACTACTACAACTGGCCTACAATATTCCCAACCACTGATTGGCTTACAAATCGCAACATACATACAAGAAGTAGTCGACGTCGATCTTCTTCAATTTAACTACCGGCCCCAGATAAGTCTTCTCCAGAATAACTAGGCAATTTGCTGTAGGATTCACCAGGATGAACTCTCAAAAACTCCAAAGCCTTTTTCTTTGCTCTCCAAGCTTGCATGTATGTTAAGTTCACGCTGTGTTCAGACAACATATCAGTTTTGTGATGGCCCAAGAGGTCATTTTATGAAATTAGACCTAATTCTAGGCTTATTAGCCATAAAATACTAATTTTAAATACCTCAATTCTAGGCTTATTAGCCATAATTACCGGGCGTGAAACCGGTAAGCTTTTATGTGAAAATATGAAAAGTAGTAATTTCTAGAGTTAAAATTTGGATTTAGTTGACTTTGGTCAATATTTTTGGTAAATGGACCCACATCTGTGTTCTTACGATCCCCGGAGGTCTGCAGTAAAATATGGGACTTGGGAATTGAATTCCGAGGTTCCAAGCCTTAGAAAACAATTTTTGAAGAAAATTGTTTTGTTGGCTAATTCAAGAAATAAAGAAATGAAATAATATGTGAAAATTGTGATATCGGGCCTGTATTGTGGTTCCGGAGCACGGAACAATTTTTTATGTTGTTTAAGTCCTATCTGTGAAGTTTCATGAGAAGCGGAATTGATTTGACGTGATTTGGACGTCCGGTTGAAAAGTTAGAAAATTTAAGTGTTCTTGAGAAAATCATGAGTTTTTAGGTTAAATTCATAGTTTTTGATGTTATTTTGATAATTTTATTGTACGAGCAAGTCCGTATGATGTTTTTAGACTTGCGTGAATGTTTGGTTTGGAGCCCCGAGGGCTTGGGTGAGTTTCAAATAAGTTTAGGCTATGTTGTGCTTGTTTTTGATGCTTCATCGTCGTTTCTTCAAGCATAAGTGATAGCACATTAAGAAAATGAGCTCCAAATTAAGTTTTTATTGAACCATTAGACCCGTATCGTAATTAAGGAGCCATAGGAAAATTAATCATCGAATTTGGACATTGTATGAGGAAGTTATACTCATTTCCATGTCGGGAAAACAATGTTGGTTTCTGGTGTGCCCAGTTCGCTAATGCTAACTTTTTGTTGCAAATGCGGCTTTTGCCCAGCCTTTCATTGTTCTCAATTGCCAAGGGTTTCTTCGCTTTTGTGAGGGTCGAAAATGCGACATCTGCAACCTATTAAGTGAGATTTTAGATGGGATTTTCACCCATTTTTAAATTTTCTTAAACCCTAAACCTCCATAGGCGATTTTTCAAAGACCAAACTTCTCCAAATGATTTTTAAGTGATATCTAACCAATTCCTTTCAATCCTTAACAATTTTTAACAATATTTCAACCAAAAATCTAGAGTTTTCATGGTATAAATTTTGATTTTTGGGTAGAACTTAGGAATTTCAAAATTTGGGGAATTTGACCTCGAATTGAGGTCGGATTTCAATACCAATTGTATATCCGGGCTCCTGGGAGAATGGGTAAACAAGTTTTGGTCCGAACTTCGAGTTTAGACCAAGCGAGTCTGGGGCCGATTTTTGAATTTGGACAAGAAAACATAGGAGAACCATTTTTTTCAATAAAGTTTATTCTTTTAGTCTATGATTGATAACATTGAGAAAATTGTGATTAGATTCGAGCGGATTAGAAGCAAATTCTAAAGGAAAGGCAGTGCTAGAATAGTGAATTTCTTGTGAGATTGAGGTAAGTGCTTGGTTTAACCTTAACTTGAGGGAATAGGAATCCCCAACTTGATTTCTATGTGAAATTGCATGTGTATGGTTTATAGGTGAGGTGACGAGTATCTATGTACCACCAAATGCCTGTTTAACATGACCCCTTCCCCGTTTCCAATTATTTGCTTCCTGGCTTAATTGTTTTATGATCATTGATGTTTACATGTCTATTTGGATTCGTTAAATTATTCTTAATTATTGTTTCAAGTATTTTGGAAGTGTTGATTGTTCCCTTGATTTTGTTATGATACATAAAGATTGAGCTGGTTGTCAGTGTTACATTATACATATCGGTTGGTTTCTTTGTGTACTGATAATTGGTGAAGTTTCTGAATAGTACAGTTTCCTGTTTATGATAATTGAGATTTAAGTATTGTGAAAGGTTTGGAATATGATTTGTGAAACTTTATTATAAGAGATGAAATGTGATTTGTCTGGTAGGAGCGGGTTGCACGCCACAACAAGGAGTAATAAGGGTGGACAGGTGGGATCGGGTTGCACGCCGCAACAGGAGAAATAAGGGTGATATATATATATAGGGAGGAGAAATAAGGGTGGACATGTGGGATCGGGTTGCATGCCGCAACAAGGAGCGACAAGGGATAGTATTCATGTTTTACTGTTTATAAATTAAAGGCTGGAACTCTCATTGTTTTATTGTCATTACTTCATATTCTACTCTTAATGTTATTTAAAGTGAATCTTGTTCTGTTTACAATTGTTGAGACATAAATATTGTGAAAGGATTTGACTTAAATTGTGAAAATCCTTTTATAAATAAAGAGATGTGATTTTCTAGTGGGAGCGGGTTGCATGCCGCAACAAGGAGTGATAGGGGTGGACATGTGGAATCGGGTTGCACGCCGCAACATGAGCAATAAGGGTGATATATATAGGGAGGAGCAATATGGGTAGACAGATGGGAGCGGGTTGCACGCCGCAACAAGGAGCGATAACGGAGGACACTTATGCTTTACTGATTTTCAAAGAAAACAAAGATTTGAAAACTTACTGTTTTACTTTACTATTTTTCATATTTTTGCACTTACAGTTATTTTACAGAGAAATTTGGAAATTTGGAAACTTATGTGAGAATTAGTTTATAGATGAGACTTGAAAAAGACAGTCGAGTTATTTTATTTATTGTTTTTGCTTAGTTTAGAATTTTTTCTTTCTTTATTATATATTGTCACATGTTATGTTATGATTCCCCCTCCATAGCCTCGTCACTACTTCGTCGAGGGTTCATGTGTTATATTGGTTTTGGCTTTTAATGTATAAGTCCTTAGATTTTGCAAGAGATAAAGTTGGGACTTGCGAAGGTCTAGTTAGCATGGAAGTCACAGTTGCGGATTTTGGGGTGCTTCAAAGGGAGTATAGTGGTTGATGAGCTTCTATACTATATGGTTCGTGCCAAGATTTATCTGTATAGAGCTCTAATTTTGTGATCGTTGTGTGTCAATATGGATGAGAGTTACCCCAAAAGAATAACGAAAAGTATATGAATAAATGGTGTAGCTCAACAGTGTCGAGTCAACATAGTAAACGAAGATATTGGCCGTCGGTGTTTGTGGCAAGCCTATGAAGAGGACGGCCAGCCAATGCAATACCAACTACGTCACTCAGTTCTCATAAATGCTATTGGAAGAGTTTATTTTACTCTCCATAAGGCGTGGCGCATAGGGTTTGAACGGTTGCGTCAGGTCACCATGACAGTGTCAGAATATGCCATCAGGTTCGATAAGTTAGCCCGTCATACTCCTACTTCGGTTCATATATCCAGAAAGCAAGTTCACAGACTCATTAAAGGACTCAAATATGATTGTAAAAACTTTTTGTACGACTCAGGGCAGGTTGATACTTTATTTCGGCTAGTGGTAGAAATTTCCTAGACTTGGGAGATTCATATTTCATCAGAGTACTCAGGCTACGTGCCCCATTGCAATTACAACTCAACTTACATGACCAACTAGGGGAAAAGGGGTTGGAATGTCGAAGGCGGAGGTCAAGTTCCTAGAGGTGGAGACCCAACCTGTTAATATATTTTCTATGGTATGGCTGAGGTCGCTACACCAGATGGTGTCATTACAAGTACAATCTCTAGTTATTATAAAGTGATAATTTCCTTAACCTGATTCGATTATGAGTATCTAGGAAAGTCCTCCCAATATGCTCATATCTCGGGGTGAGCTTCGTAACTCTGAAATCTACTTATGTGAATACTTGTATTGAGAAATTCTATGAAGATAGCTATATCTATCATTACGTGTAGTAATTTTGTTTAACGGAAAATATTTAAAAGAAGAAAAGGGAATGTTTCGAGTGGCACGATGTGCATATTACTTGTGATTCAGAACTGAGGGCGAAATCCTCGTATTTTAATATGATTTGATATGTTTAAATCGGACTATGAGCCGTGGTGGAAGTTATATAAGGACGGGATCCTTCTGATGAAAATTCTTGTGTTTAAATTCTCCCTTGTAAAATTAAAATTTTACTATAGTAATAATAGGGAGTCATGCCTGTTAGGTTTATTTGAAATTTTTTGTATGAACATTATCTGTACATAATTTTCCAAATTTGTGCTATAACTATTGAGCTTTAACCTACAAGGTGGGTGCTCGCCTATGTGGTTTTAAATGAGAAACGTTAATTCGGGTAAATAATTATGAGGTATTTATGCATCGCATCTCGTTATCAGTATTTTGAATGGTTGAAAGGGGATTATTGTTAGGTGAAGTTATTTGGTCATTCTGTAATTGATTATGAACAACTATTAAAATCATATTGAACCAAAAGTGTGTACCATTCAAATGATCAGACGAGTGTGGGTTGAACTTTTAAAAGCTCTAGATTGCTTTAGCTACGACGCCAGTGTTGGTGTCACCCACGGGTTCAGGATTGTGCACGGTATATTGTGGTGCATCTCATATTGGATTAGGTGCAGTATTAATGCATGATGGCAAGGTGATTGCATATGCATCTCGACAGTTGAAGGTTCATAAGAAGAATTATCCTGTCCTTGACTTAGTGTTGGCAGCCATTGTTCACACATTGAAATTATGGAGGCACTATCTATATGGCGTGCCGTGTGAGGTTTACACGGACCATCGCAGTATCCAATACTTGTTCAGGCAAAAGGATCGTAATTTGAGACAGAGGATATGGTTAGATTTATTGAAGGATTATGATGTCACTATATCATATCATCCGGGGAAGGACAATGTGGTGGTCGATGTGTGAGTATGGGCAGCCTTGCATTTATTCTAGTTGGGGAGAGACCGTTGTCTTCATATGTTCAGACTTTGGCTAATCAGTTTGTGAGGTTGGATATTTCACCCAGCAGTGTTTTAGCTTGTACAGTCGCTCGGTCTTCTTTAATCGAGCGTACTAGAGAGCGGTAGGATGATGACCCACATTTGATGGTTCTTAAGGACACAGTTCAGCACGGCGGTTCCAAGAAGGTCACATTTGGAGATGACGGTGTTTTGAGGATGCAGGGCCGCATATGTGTACCTAATGTTGATGGCCTTCATGAGTTGATTCTTGAGGAAGCTCATATTTCTAAGTATTCTATTCACCCATGTGCAACCAAAATGTACCAGGACTTGAAGCAGCATTATTGGTAGAGAAGGATGAAAAAGGACATTTTGGCTTATGTGGATCGTTGTTTAAATTGCCAACAGGTGAAATATGAGCATCAGCGACCCGGTGGTTTGCTTTAGCAGATAGAGATTCCTGAGTGGAAGTGGGAGCGTATCACTATGGACTTTGTTGATGAACTTCCACGAACTTAGAGGAAATTTGACGCAGTTTGGGTTATTGTGGATGGGCTGACTAAATCGGCACATTTCATTCCAGTGGCAAGTACTTATACTTCGGAGAGGTTGGCTGAAATATATATTCGGGTGATTGTTCACCTTCACGGTGTGCCCGTGTCTATCATTTTTTATCAGGGTACGTAGTTTACTTCGCACTTTTGGAGGGAAGTTCAGCGTGAGTTGGGTACCCGAGTTGAGTTGAGCACATCATTTCATCCTCAGACTGACGGGCAGTGAGCGTACCATTCAGATTTTGGAGGATATGCTCTGTGCTTGTGTTATTGACTTTGGAGGTTCTTTGGGTTAGTTCTTTCCGTTACGGAATTTGCTTATAATAATTGTTATCTGTCAAGCATTCAGATGGCTCCTTATGGTGGATTATATGGTAGACGGTACAGATCGCCAGTTGGATGGTTTGAGCCGGGAGAGGCTCGGTGTAACGACCCGACTGGTCATTTTGATAATTTAAGTTGTGTTCGGTGGCATAAGTCCTTGAGCAGCTTGACATTATGTATATTGACCTGCGTGCATGGTTGGATTCAATTACCATATGATTTAGAGTCGAAATGGAAGAAGGATTCTAGTTTTGGAAGCTTAAGCGATCATGATTTGACCGGAATCTGACTTTTGCATAAATGGCTCCGGAGTGAGTTTTTGTTGATGTCAAAAGCTTCATATGGTTATTTTGGACTTAGGCGTGCATCCGGATTTGAATTTGGAGGTCCGTAGAGTAATTTGAGGCATTTCGACAAAAGTTGGAAAAAGTTGAAGTTTGGAAAATGGAGAAGATTGACAAATAGTTGACTTTAGTAATATCGAGGTTGGAATGCGATTATGAGAGTTGGAACATCTGCATGATGTTATTTGGGACTTGTATGCAAAATTTCGCATCATTCCGGGTTCAATTGATAGGTTTCGGCACTAGTTTAGAGAATAGAATATCTGAAAGTTCATAAGCTTGATTCATGATGCGATTTGTAGTTTAGTCTTTGTTTGAGGTGGTTTGATTCCTCTAGCGGGTCCGTGTTAGGTTATTGAAATTATTGGTATCTCGGACGGGGTCCCGAGGGGCTCGAGTGAGTTTTAGATAGGTTTGGGTTGTGTTGCGCTCGTTTTTTATGTTTCGACGTAGTTTCTTCAACCATAAATGGTACCACATTAAGAAAATGAGCTCCAATTTCTGGTTTTATTGAATCACTAGATTCGTATCGTAATTACGGAGCTATAGAAAAAATAATCGTCGAATTTGGATATCGTATGAGGAAGTTATGCTCATTTTAGTGTTCGAGAAGAGAGCTGGTGCTGGTGTTTCGCCGATGCGAAGTTGGGTTCGCATCCGCGGAGCCGCAGGTGCGCAAAATGGTCCAAAAATGCGGAATTGACAGCTGGAAATGCGCAGGTGCGGGTATTTTGGTCGCAAATTCGAAAATCCCTGAGTATAACAAAATCAGACCGTGTCATTTTAGTATTTTGAGCATATCTTGAGTTCTAGAGCTCCGATTGAGGTGATTTTCACTACGTTCTTCTCGTATCTTCACGTGGGTCAGTATTTAAGTATAATTTTTTTGTTTCAATATGGTTACATAAGTTCTTTTTTTTTTAATTAATCGATGTTTTGATTGGAGAATTGGGGGGTTTTATCCAAAACTTTTCTAGAGAGAATAATTAGGTTTGAACATCGATTTTGTGTCGGAATTTGATGAAATTAGTATGGTTGGACTCGTAATTGAATGGGTGTTTGCATTTTGTAAATTTTGTCCGGTTCCGGGGTGCGGGCCCGGGGTCGACTTTTGGGTCGATTTCTAGATATTTATAAAGATTGAGACTTTATGATTCAGAATAGTTCCTTATGAGTTTTATTTGTGTTTTGAAGTTATTTTGATTAGATTTGAGCCATACGGAAGTCTTTTCACCCTAGGAGTTCATTTTAGAGTACTGGGTTGTCTTTTTTGAGGTAAGTATCTTGCCTAACCTTGTGTGGAGGAATTACCCCCTATGATTTGAGTCTTCTATGTTGATTGTAGCCCATGTATGCGAGGTGACGAGTGTGTGCTTGGACTTATTTGTAGGAGGTTGGCCTTTTTGGTTTCTTAGGTTATTGTATTCCCTGTGTAAGAACTTGTACTTGTTATGATTGCGTTCCTGATTGCTAGTTGCATCTCTGCCTACTTAAATTAGAGTTACTTTCTTTTAGATTCACCTTATTGCTTATTTGATCTTAATTGACTTGACTGAAGATTTTACCCTTCTACCGTCATGATATATTTTTTCATAAACTACCTATTTAATTGGAATTAGTATTATCTCACCCTATAATTGTTGAACATTAATTGGAGTTATGATTATCTTTTGTGGCCTACCCTTATTTGAATTGTTGAAAAATCTCTCGTAATTGCTCAACCTTAAAAGGAAATTGGATAACCTACATTTTAGCCGAATTTCCTCTATTCAGAATTAATTGACTTGTGTTGGCTTCTTATTGACTTGAATATTATGGAATTCGTTGTTACGTCTTGTTTCTCCCTAGTTAAGCTGTTTTCTTTACGCTTAGTATTTCTCTTAAGTGGTTATTCCTTGTGAGTGAGTTCTACCGTTCTTGTATTGATTTGCTCGTCGTACATTGCATTTCTATCAATTGTTGCTTTTGTACCTGTTGTGGCAATGTACGATGTATTCTGTCGTGTTATAGTTGTTATCCTTGTTGGTTGCATTGCATATTTAAATTGGGGACTACGGACGTATTCTAGGAGATCCCCCTGTATTGCATATATACTTTGGGGACTACAGACGTATTCTGGGAGATTCCCCCTGTACTACATATTTACTTTGGGGACTACAGACGTATTCTAGGAGATCCCCGC
>ML408644.1:2075-20470 GCA_005239525.1 Nicotiana knightiana | reverse complement strand
ATATATATATATATATATATAGTAGCCTATATATAATTTCATTCATTAAGGTCATATATATATATAGACGTTCAATGTAACAATATATAAAACGCAAAAATGTAATTAACTAATATCCATATCTACTTATTATTTATATTTCATAATTAAACTGCTAATTATATCCCAAATATAACTATTGTTGTCAAAATGAACATCACAACTTTGTGGTCATCAATATACTTATGACCTTAGGGTATATGTTGGCTATTATATATATATATAACAACCCGACCGGTCGTTTTGAGCTCTAGCGTGTCATTCAACATTTTGAGGCCATGGTCAGCTTCACTTCAGGTATTATGACTTGTACGTATGGTCGGAATCGAATTCCGGGAGTTTCGGAGTGGATTTGTAAAGATAACTCTTGTTTCGGAAGCACTAAGTTGGAAGGAACAACTAAGGATTGAATATTTGAGTAAACGGCCTCGGAATCGGGATTTGAAGGTTCCAACAGGTTCGTATGATGATTTTTGGACTTGTCCGTATGTCCGGGTCGGGTTTTGGGTGGCCCGGGAGCGTTTCGGCGCCTGTTGTAGAAGTTATCATTTTTGGAAGAAACTCGTAAATTTGGGTTGATGTGCATTTCAATGTTATCGATGTCCGTTTGGGGTTCTGAGCCTGGTAATAGCTCTGCATAGTGATTCTTGTATTAGGAGCGCGATCAGAAGTGGATTTGAAAGTCCGTAGGTCATTTTGGAGTCATTTGGCTAAAGTTAGAAATTCGAAGGTTTTAAGGAGTTAGACCGGAAGTGGACCTATTGATATCGGGGTTGGATTTTGATTCTTGAAGTTGGAGTAGGACCGTAAAGTTGAATATGACTTGTGTGCAAAATTTGAGGTCAATCAGACGTGATTTGATAGGTCTCGTCGTCGAATGAAGAAGTTTGAAATTCTAAGTTCATCAAGTTCACACTGGGGCATAATTCATGATATTTTAGCGTTGTTTGATGTGATTTCAAGGCTCGACTTAGTTCGTAATGTGTTTTGGGATAGGTTTGGTGTGATTGGATGGGGTCCCGGGGGCCTCGGGTGGATTCTGGATGGTCAATGGATCGATTTTGACCTTATGGAGGTGCTGAGGCTGCTGTTTTCGGGTGTAACCGCACCTGCGAGGAATTGGCCGCAGGTGCAAACCCGCAGAAGTGGCCTAGGAGTCGCAGAAGCGGGCAGAGCATATGTGCGAGGGAAGATCCGCAACTGCGAAGGTGCAGATGCGGAAGGAAGATCGCAGGAGCGGGAGCTGCTGGGTTGAGTTAGCACATGTGATTGTTTTCCGAAGGTGCGGAGCCGCAGGAGCGGCTAATGGACCGCAAGTGCGAAGGTCGGGGCTGGGCAGTGTCTTCTTTACAGCGAAGGGTTTGGCTCATTTTCATTTTAGCAATGTGGAGCGCCATCTTCATCAACTAGTAGGGGTAAGTGCTTCCTTCCCAATTTTGAGTTAAATACATCGATTATGTATATATTTTAGCATGAAAATTAGTAGAAATTTGGGATTTTGAAGTAAAACCTAGAAATTTATATTTTTTGGATTTTGGCCACGACTTTGGGCATGGAATTAAGAACAAATTATATATTTGATTTCGTAATATTATGGGTAAAATTTATCTTCGAAAAATTTTGGAATCCGGGCACGTGGGCCCGCGGATGATTTTTATCGACTTATCGATCGGGGTAAGGAATTTTTATGAATTGGATTATAATGAGTATTCGAGCGTATATTAATGGGTTTGCATAATTATTGGCTCGTTTTGGAGCGTTGTGCATCGGTTTGAGTCGTCGAAAGGGCTTGGAAGCCGGTTATGAAACTTTGGGAGAGGATTAGAAGGTTCGTCATGCCACCGAGTTGGTCCCTACTGATATGAAGAGGATTAGGAGGTTCGTGGATGGCCTCACTTATCAGCTCTGCCTTTTCATGACTCGGGAGAGAGTATCAGGTGCTACCTTCAAGCAGGTTGTTGATATTTCTCGAGGTATTGAGTCGGTTCGCCGCCAGGAGCGGGAAGAGAGGGAGGCCAAGAGGCCTCATGGATTGGGTGGTTCTGGTGGTGCTTCTTCTAGGGGGCAGATTCAGCATGGTAGAGACCGTTCATTCAGGCCTCCTCAGTCAGCGCGCCCAACCTATAGTGGTGCATCTTTGGGGCATGGTCCTCGCAGTTCTCAGCCAGGCCGTTCTTCATTCGGTGCCATTCCAGCCCAGAGTGCAGCTCGAGCACCATCAGTTTAGGGTTCCTCTATGCATGGTTCTTCTAGTGGCCATTTTGGTGCCAGGGGTTCCTTTCAATTCCCGTCTCCAGCTCCAGGGAGTTGTTATGAGTGTGGAGAGTTCGGGCATATGAGGAGGCAGTGTCCTCATCTTCTTGGAGGTCCATCTCAGCTGAGGAGCCAGCCTTCGACTTCAGCTCTAGTTACTTCACCACCCGCCCAGGCAGCCAGGGGTAGTAGTCAGTAAGCTAGAGGCCGCCCTAGAGGGGGAGGTCGAGCAGGTGGAGGTCAGGACCGTATGTATGCGTTTCCAGCCAGGCTAGATGCTATGGCCTCCGATGAAGTGATCGCAAGTATTTTTTTAGTCTGTCGCCGAGATTCTTTAGCTTTATTTGACCCTGGTTCTACATATTCCTATGTTTCATCATATTTTTCCCATTTTCTGGATATGCTCCGTGAGTCTTTATTTACGTCTGTTCATGTGTCGACTCCGGTGGGCGGTACTATTGTTGTGGACCATGTGTATCGATCGTGTGTGATATCTATTGGGGGTCTGGAGACCCGAGTGGACCTACTGTCACTCAGCATGGTGGATTTTGATGTGATATTGGGCATGTATTGGTTATCTCCGTGTCATGTTGTTCTTTATTGTCACGCTAAGACCGTGACCTTAACTATGCCAGGATGTTCGAGGGTTGAGTGGAGAGGTTCTTCTGAGTATGTGCTTAGCAGGGTGATTTCCTACCTGAAGGCCCAGCGCATGGTTTAGAAGGGGTGTTTATCGTATCTGGATTTTGTGAGGGATGTCAGTGGTGAGACTCCTGCTATTGATTCGGTTCCTATGGTCCGCGACTTTCCGGATGTGTTTCTTGCAGACCTGCCAGGCATGCCACCTGACAGGGACATTGATTTTGGTATTGACCTGGTGCTAGGCACTCAGCCTATTTCTATTCCACCTTATCGTATGGCACTAGTGGAGCTGAAGGGATTTAAGGAGCAGCTTTAGGAACTCCTATATAAGGGGTTCATTCGGCCTAGTGTGTCACCTTGGGGTGCACCGGTGTTGTTTGTGAAGAAGAAGGATGGTTCTATGCACATGTGTATTGATTATCGGCAGCTGAACAGGGCTACGGTGAAGAACCGATATCCCTTGCCTCGTATAGATGACTTGTTTGATCAGTTGCAGGGTGCCAGGGTATTTTCCAAGATTGACTTGCGTTCTGGCAATCATCAGTTGAGGATTCGGGGGCCAGACATTCCGAAGACTGCTTTCAGGATTAGATATGGTCATTATGAGTTTCTGGTTATGTCATTCGGGCTGACCAATGCCCCAGCAGCCTTTATGCACTTGATGCACAATGTATTCCGGCCTTATCTGGATTCTTTCTTCATCGTGTTTATCGACGATATCTTGGTATTCCCAGTCTCGGGAGGATCATGAGCAGCATTTAAGAGTTGTGCTTCAGACATTGAGGGAGAAGAGATTGTATGCAAAATTTTTGAAGTGTGAGTTATGGCTTGATTCAGTATCGTTCTTGGGGAACGTGGTGTCCGGTGAGGGTATTCAGGTTGATCCGAAGAAGATAGAGGCGGTGCAGAGCTAGCCTAGACCGTCATCAGCTACCTAGATTAGCAATTTCCTTGGTTTGGCAGGGTACTATCATCGTTTTGTAGAGGGATTTTCATCTATTGCAGCACCTATGACCAGAATAACCCAGAAGGGTGCTCAGTTCAGGTGGACTGAGGAGTGTGAGGAGAGATTTCAGAAGCTCAAGTCAGCTTTCACTACGACTCTTGTGTTGGTTTTTCCTATGGGTTCAGGTTCCTATACAGTTTACTATGATGCCTCGAGAGTTGTCCTTGGAGCGATTTTGATGCAGGACGGTAGGGTGATTGCCTACGCGTCTAGACAGTTGAAGGTGCACGAGAAGAATTATCCAGTGCACGATCTTAAGCTAGCATCTATTGTCCACGCCTTGAAGATTTGGCGTCGTTATTTATATGGAGTGCATTGTGAGATTTTCACTGATCACCGTAGTTTGAAGCATCTTCTTAGGCAGAAGGATCTGAATTTGCGTCAGAGGAGGTGGTTGGAGCTTCTCAAGGATTATGACTTCACTATTTTATATCATCCGGGGAAGGCAAATGTAGTGGCCGATGCCCTGAGTCGCAGAGGAGAGAGTTTGGGGAGTCTAGCCTACCTTCCAGTAGCAGAGCGACCATTAGCACTTGATGTTCAGGCTTTAGCGGGTCAGTTGGTGAGATTGGATCTATCAGAGTCCCCGCGTGTATTGGCTTGTGTAGCCTCCAGGTCTTCTCTTTATGATCAGATTAGAGCACACCAATATGATGATCCACACTTGCTTGTTCTTTAGGACAGGTTCCGTTGCGGTGATTCCAGGGATTTGGTTATTGGTGATGATGTGGTCATGAGGATGCAGGGCCGGATTTGCATGCCCAATGTGGATGGACTTTGAGATTTGATTCTAGCAACGGCACATAGTTTGCGGTATTCCATCCATCTGGGTTCCGCAAAGATGTATCAGGATCTGATACAACATTATTGGTGGAGGCAGATGAAGAGGGATATTGTTGAGTTCGTGGCTCGGTGTCTCAACTATCAGCAGGTCAAGTATAAGCACCAGAAACCGGGTGGATTGCTTCGTAGATTAGATATTCCAGAGTTGAAGTGGGAGCAAATCACCATGGACTTCGTAGTTGGACTCCCATTGACTTTGAGGAGGTTTGATTCTATATGGGTTATTGTGGATTGACTGGCCAAGTCCGCACACTTCAGTCCTGTTGGTACTACTTATTCTTCGGAGTGGTTAGCTTAGATTTATATCATGGAGAGTGTCCGATTGCATGGGGTTCCAGTTTCTATCATTTCTGACAGAGGTACTCAGTTCACATCTCAGTTTTGCAGGGCCATGCAAAGGGAGTTAGGTACTCAGCTTGAGTTGAGCGCAACGTTTCATCCTCAGACCGACGGGCCTTCGGAGCGTACTATTCAGATTTTGGAGGATATGTTGTGTGCCTGTGTCATTGATTTTGGAGGTTCATGGGACCAGTTTCTGCCACTCGCGGAGTTTGCATATAATAATAGTTATCAGATGAGTATCCAGATGGCTCCGTATGAGGCTTTATATTGTAGGAGGTGCAGATCTTCGGTTGGTTGGTTTGAGCCAGGCGAGGCTAGGCTATTGGGCACAAACTTGGTTCAGGATGCGTTGGGTAAGGTGAAGTTGATTCAGAAGCGGCTTCGCACAGCGCAGTCTAGGCAGAAGAGTTATGCAGACCGGAAGGTCCGAGATGTGTCTTTCATGGTTGGGGAGAAGGTGCTGCTGAAGGTGTCACCCATGAAGGGTGTTATGAGGTTCGAAAAGAGGGAAAGCTGAGTCCCCGGTTCATTGGGCCATTTTAGGTGCTTCAAAGGATTGGGGAGGTGGCTTATAGGCTTGCCATGCCTCCCAGCTTATCGAGTATTCATTCGGTGTTCTATGTTTCGATGCTCCGGAAGTATGTTGGTGACCTGTCTCATGTTTTGGACTTCAACACGGTTCAATTCGAGGGTGATATGTCATATGAGGTAGAGCCAGTGGCTATTCTGGGTTGTCAGGTCAGGAAGCTGAGGTCTAAGGATATAACTTCGGTGAAGGTTCAGTGGAGAGGGCAACCGGGGGAGGATGTCACTCGGGAGACCGAGCGGGAGATGCGGAACAGATATCCTCACTTATTCGAGACTCCAGGTATGTTTCTAGACCCGTTCGAGGACGAACATTTGTTTAAGAGGGGGAGGATGTAACTATCCGACCGGTCGTTTCGTGAGATTATCCCCGTTTCCCCCGTTTCTGCTTTATCATATGTTACTTAGTCTAGTTATGTTGTGTTGGGTCGGTTGGTTCGGGTTCGGAGTGGTCGTGATTAGAATAGAGACAGTCTCTTAAATTAGCTTAATAGTTGAAAAAGTCAAATGAGAGTTGACTTATTGGTAAACGACCTCGGAAGGTGGATTTTATGGCTCGGATAGATTCGTTAGGTGATTTTGGACTTAGGAGTGTGTTCGGAATGAAGTTTTGATGCCCGGTGTAGAATTAGGCTTGAATTGGCGAAAGTTAGTTTTTGGCGATTTTCGGTCGGCAGGGGAAAATAGGCTATCGGGGTCGGAATGGAATTTTGGAAGTTGGAACAGGTTCGTAATTTCATTTTGGATATGTGTGCAAATTTTCAGGTCAATTGGATGTGTTTTGGATGGTTTCAACATCTTTGGTGAAATTTAGAAATTTCAAAGTTCATAGGCTTGAATTTGGTGTGATTTTGGTGTTTTTGTGTTGTTTTTGGTGTTTCGAAGGCTCGACTAAGTTTGAATGATTTTATGGGATATGTTGGTAGGTTTGGTTGAGGTCCCGGGGGCCTCGAGTGTATTTCGGATGCTCAAACGGGCACTTTTGGCCTTTGGGAGATTGCTGGTTTTCTGGTGTTTTAGCAGCAGTGGTTTGTTCATTGCGATCACGTGAGTTCTTCCGCGATCGCGTAAAGTAAAGATTGAGGCAGGCATATTTGTTCTATGCGATCGCGTAATAAGGTTTGCGATCACATAGGTTGGGCAGTCTTGAGCAGTGCGGTCACGTGGTTCCTTGTGCGATCGCGTAGAAGAAAAGTGGGGCGCATGAGGTTGTTGTAATTTTTCTTTGCAACCGCGTGACTCGGTACGCGATCGCATAGGTCAGGGAGTCTAAGCTTCGCAATCGCTTGGGTAAATTGTGCGATCGCAGTGTGTAAAATTTGGAGGCAGTAAGTTTGTTCTTCGCGATCGCGTGGGTGGTCCCGCGATCGCATTGAGTTAATGATCTGGGCAGGCAGTTTTAAGTTCTAATTTCGGGGGTTCTTGGCCATAACTCAATATTCCATTAGAGAGCCCGGGGGAAGGAGAATTTGGACGAAATTTTCAGTAGGATTCTTGTGGTAAGTGTTCTTCAATCATTTTTGGTTCAATTTCATGAATTTGTCTTGATTTTCACCATGCAATTTGAGGAATTAAAGTAGGAAATTTGGGGAAAATGGGAGGAAAATTTGGAAAATTCTTTTGATGATTTGAGTGGGCAATTGAGGTCGGATTTTGGTAAATTTGGTATGGGTAGACTCGTAAGGGAATGAGGATTCTAGTTTGTGATTTTCATCGAATTCTGAGACGTGGGCCTGGGGCTCGGGTTTGGCCAATTTCGGGAATTGTGCTTAAAATTGATAGCTTTCGATTGGGTTTTTTTCCTTTAGCATATTTTGATGTTATTGATCTGATTTGTGATAGACTCAGAGCATTTGGGAGCCGATTCGAGGGGCAAGAGCACCGCGGGGTAGTTTCTGGGCTGTTTTGAGGTAAGTAACGATTGTAACTCTAAACCTTAGGGTATGAAACCCCGGTATTTTATGTTGTTTTGGTAAATAACGTGACGCACATGCTAGGTGACGAGCGTGTGGGCGTGCACCTATTGGGATTGTGACTTGGTCCGTCCCGTGGCGACTATTAAGCCGCGTATTCGATTTGAAACCTTATGATATACTGTATTTTAGAAATTTATACTTGTTTATGGGCTGTGAGCCATGTTTGGGACCTTGTACCGACCTATTTAGACCCTCAGAGGTACTTTTACACTATTCTTACACTATCCTGATAGAACAATTGTGAACTCAGTCATGTTTTCTACTTGTTGTTATTTTTCACTGTTATCAAACGGTTTTGAAACTCTGAGAGGTATTTTGGGATGAGTCCCGTGAGTTGAGATGAATTGCCCGAGTGGTTTGTGAGGATGGTTGAGTGAGGCCGAGATTCGAGTATGTGAGGATAGTTATGGATCGAGCTGCATGCCGCAGTAATATATATTATGTATGGATCAGGCTGCACGCCGCAACAATATATATGTTATATATGGATCGGGCTGCACTCCGCAACAATACATATATTGGATCGGGCTGCACGCCGCAGAAATATAGCGCTTGGGTTGTATGAGCCCCTCCGGAGTTTGTACACCCCTAGTGGGCGCAATCGACTATTATATGGATCGGGCTGCACGCCGCAGCGTATGTTATATGAATCGAGTTGCACGCCGCAACAATATAGATATATATACATGTATTGGATCAGACTGCCGCCACATCAGTTGTGTGTATTCATGGTACTTGTTGAGTATGAATGTTTAGTGTGAGCATGAGATACTGATAGTGGGGTCACGAGTGACTGAGAGGATTGCCCGAGAGGCTTTATTTGTGAGTGATACTGTGCCAGAGGGGCTTATATTTTATGAAACTACTGTTTTCACTCTTCTTTACATTGAGCCTCTGACGATAATGTTGAATAAATGTTTTTATACGAGATTTTAAAATGGAAACTGGAGTTTTATGAAATATTCGGAATGTAGATTCCCGACTTGATTTATTTCTTTCCACTGTTACTCATTATATGGATTTAGATAATTTATAAATTCTCGTCACTATACTCAAGTTTTTAGTTACTTTGATTAGTTACTGAGTTGGCGTACTCACGTTACTTCCTGCACCTTTGTGTGCAGATCCAGGTACCGGACCATCTCACTAGTTGATTTTTGGGCGTGCTTGGATTTTGTTCGAGGATCGAGGTAGCTGCTCAGCGTCCCCAGCTCACCTCCTTTCCTTTCCTCAGTTCATAGTTTTTGTCTTTTGTACTTCAGACTTCATAGTTTATAAATGCTGTTTTAAATCTGCTAGTTTTTGGAAATTATGAAACATTATGATAGTATGTAAGGGTTGGCTAGCCTAGTTCCATGATAGGGTTGGCGCCATCACGGCCAGCTTAGGATTTGGGGTCGTGACATTTATGTACCACACTCTCATAGGAGCGGGCCGTTCGCCTCGGTAGGTTAATAGATGCATCTATGGTTCGCATCGTTCGACCCTTCTGCAGTGCACAATTTACTTTTATGTCGGATCAGGCCGTACGCCTCAGCATTTCCTATATATATATATTATCTTCATGGAATCGTGCATAATATTTGGCTAGAAGCCAGTGTATCTGAGGGTCTCCCCCTTATTTGAATTATGACAACCTCTTGATGAAATCCACTGTATATGCTCCGGTTACAGAGGGAACTTGCTAGTTGAGAGCTGAGTAAATGGTAAATGAGGGAATTGTACCACGTAACTTGTACTTGTTGGTTTCATATATTTACTCTGATTCATATTTATTCACTTTTTCACCGTACCTGATATTATTGGACCACTAGTAAGTGTCGGAGTCGACCCCTCAAAACTACTTCTTCGAGGTTAGACGAGATACTTACTGGGTACACGTTGTTTTCGTACTCATACTACACTTGATGTACCATTTTGATGTACAAGTACATGTATGGATAATGGCCTCGTTGGCGCAGCAACATGGTTGGTACGGGGACTTAGGTGAGCTGCATCTTATGATACGATCCGCAGCCAGCATAGCCTCCTTCAGGCGTATTGTATTTTATCTTCTGTCCAGTTTGTATTCCAGACAATTATTGTATTACATTTTAAATTCCTAGAAATTGCTCATGCACTTGTGACACCAGGTTCTGGGATGACTATGGGATTTATTCATTATTTGAACTTGTTAAAGACATCTCGTTACTCAGTGGAAGTTCATTATTTGATATTTAATGTAATGAGAAGAAATGATTTCAAAAATATTAAAATGAGAATTTAATTAACTATTTTATGTTGGCTTGCCTGACAGTGGTGTTCGGCGCCACCACAACCTTTAAATGGATTTTGGGTCGTGACAACATGGTATCAGAGTGTTAGGTTCCCTTAGGTCTCACGAGTCATGAGCGAGTCTAGTAGGGTCTTGCAGATCGGTACGGAGACGTCTATACTTATCTTCGAGAGGCTATGTGGCTGTTAGGAGTACTTCCCTTCTTTATTCCTTTGAGGCTTATGCCTATGCTTCCTTCCTACTCAATCTTACGCGAAGCGCTTGCTATAAATCCGAAATTGAGGGATTGTAATGTTAAAAGAAATATGGTACAGTATTAGGTCCTGTGATGTGTAGGCGAATTCTGGAAGGGTTATGGTAGTTTAGACCACTACTTGAGGATTTGTATGTTCTACAGTTATGAGAATCCATTCGTGTGTTGCTATGTTTCTCTCGAAATAAGTTAAGTAAAGAGTTTTTATATGTTGAAGTGTTTACCCTATTAGTGGTTCAGGGGTTATGCTGAAATTCTTGTGCTATCGTATATTGGCATGTTAGGTGCAGTGAGCGGTATGAAATTTAAGGTGAGGGTCAAGGTTTCAGTTTAGTGTTGGCAAGGATGGCACGAGCTCAGATGAGCATGAAAGGGGTTTGGATGTTTAGAGTAAGCTAGTATTGTCTTCAGCATCACCTGAGATCGGTGTTTGTGTAAGAGGCTTTGCATTCTGGATGCGGATTCTTGATTTGCTTTGCAGCATTTGTATGGCCAGTGGTATGTAGGTGCAGAATCGTTACCTGGTGCATGAGGTCATGAACGTGTATTCCACGAAAAGATTGTATAAGTGTGGCATGTAGTCACTTGACTGATTGAGTAGTTAAACCAAGTATGAAGAATGTGGTAATACTGCTTATTTGAGGATTTATGCCTGGAGGACGCTCAGTTCATTTGGTGGTGGATTGTGGGAGTTTGTCCCGGCTATGATGGTTGTTCTTGTGTGTTATGAGATAAGTGGGCTATTATGGACCCAGGAAAGGTTATTAGTCTATTTCGGTGCGATCAGTATCGGCTCGAGGTCTATGAATGAATTTAAATATGAATATGGGCTCTATATCATGTCAGATATGTTCATTTCAGCATAGCGCTCCTCATGGAGGAGTATTCGGATGATGGATGTTGTTCCATTGTCGGCTATTTCATGTAAGGTTATACTATGCCGTGTGAGTTGTGTAACGGCTTGATAAATTTCTTATGTGTTGAGGTTATGCGTAGCAATGGAGTTATGTGAGCAGGATGGCTCTTGAGATGCAGATTATATATCGCACCTTAGTTGTGCTTGAGTTTTGTAGCGTATGGTGCTATCTGTCTCCCCAGTGTTGGTATTATGCACTTAGTGCGTTTGTGGCTGATATTCGGTATTTTGTTGTAATGAGCAATTTAGCTCGGTGTGTATCTCCTTATGTGAATTTTATGTGTGGATCGGGTGGCACGTCGCCACGGGTATGTCGTTTGGATCGGGTTGCACGCCACAACAGTGTGATGATGAGTACATTTTTTATATTCCATTTTGTGTGTTTTGTTTCCCCTTTTCTTAGAAAATTCCATATTAGTTACATGGGTTGAGTAGTTCCTCCCAGAGTTTGTTTTCCTTATGTGTCATGTTCGAGTTTGTAACTTAGTGGCACATTATGGTATCATGTGAGACTGTTGGTCATGTATAGGGTGGCTTATTACCTGAGCAGCTCGCACTGGGTGAGACGAGATTATTGGTTCTATGATCAGTGCGATCGGATTATATGAAATATATTAAAGAGAAAATGCCATTATTTGGTTCATAATGATGTAATGGTGCTTGTCAGGAGTATGGACTCAATGAATTGTTGACATGGCAATTGGTTATGAATTTCTACACATATTTTCTGCCGTGGCAGTATCACAAGAGTTGGAACAGGACTCATATGAGTCACGAGGTGCGAGTGAGCATCAGATTTGTGGAATTTCGGTTGTTTTCATCTGAGAGTGTTATTATGGTCGTGCGAGTTAAGCAGTGTGTAGTGTGAATTCAGACAAGGAATGCAGTCATGTCTTGGTACATCGTGTAGGGATTGATGTGGTGGTCGTATGTTGGAAGCAGGCGTGGCAGAGAATTTTTGGATGTTGGAATTTGGCTCTAAGGCTTATTTGCCTAAAAATAAGAGAATATCTTCAGAGTTGCTCTATCTAATGTACTCAACTGAGTGGTGGTAGCACGGGTAGGTGATGAGGTATTAACCAGTGATTTTAGACAACTCCAGTGCAGTTCTTAGGACGTTCGAGGATGAATGTATGCTTAAGTGGGAGAGAATGTAACAACCCAACCGATTGTTTCGAGCTCTAGTGCGCCGTTCAGCAGTATGAGGCCATGAGCAGCTTCACTTCAAGTATTATGACTTGTATGTATGGTCGGACTTGAATTCCGGGAGTTTAGGAGTTGATTTGTAAAGAGAACTCTTGTTTCGGACGCTCTAAGTTGGAAGGATCGACTAAGGTTGAATCTTTGAGTAAACGGCCTCAGAATCGGGATTTGAAGGTTCCAACAAGTTATTATGATGATTTTTGGACTTGGCCGTATGTCCGGGTCGGATTTTGGGTAGCTCGGGAGCGTTTTAGCGCATGTTGTGGAAGTTAGCATTTTGGGAAGAAACTCGTAAATTTGGGTTGAAGTGAATTTCAATTTTATCGATGTCCGTTTGGGGTTCTGAGCATAAGAATAGTTTTGCATGGTGATTCTGGCATTGGGAGCGCGATCGGAAGTGGATGCGGAGGTTCGTAGGTCATTTTGAAGTCATTTGGCTAAAGTTAGAAATTCGAAGGTTTTGAGGAGTTAGGAAAGAAGTGGACCTTTTGATATCGGGGTAGGATTTTGATTCTCGAAGTTGGAGTAGGACCGTAAGGTTGAATATGACTTGTGTGCAAAATTTGAGGTCAATCAGACGTGATTTGATAGGTCTCATCATCGAATGAAGAAGTTTGAAATTCTAAGTCCATCAAGTTCGGATTGGGGCATAATTCATGATTTTTAACGTTGTTTGATGTGATTTCAAGGCTAGACTTAGTTCGTAATGTGTTTTGGGACAGGTTGGTGTCATCGGATGGGGTCCCGGGGGGCTCGGGTGGATTCTGGATGGTCAACAGATCGATTTTGACCTTATGGAGGTGCTGGGGCTGCTCTCTTCTGGTGTAACCGCACCTGCGAGGATTTGGCCATAGGTGCAGAGCCGCATAAGCGGCCTAGGAGTCGCAGAAGCGGGCAGGAGCGTAGGTGCGATGGAAGATCCGCTCCTGTGAAGGCGCATATGCGGAAGGAAGATCGCAGGAGCGGGAGCTGCTGGGTTGAGTTAGAGCCGCACCTGCGATGGTTTTCCGCAGGTGCGGAGCCGCAGGAGCGGCTAATGGACGGCATGTGTAAGGCCCCGGAAAATTTTGCTAAGTAATGTTGGATTTCAATGTGCCAGGTAGTCTAATTATAACATTTTTGTGCTAAAAATATGATATAAACGAATTGGATTTGGTAAATAAGTGTATAAGTCATAAAATAAGTATTGTAGGGTCCAAGGAAAGGCTTAATGTAGGGCCCCAGAAAAAAGCTTCACTATGTAATTTAAGGTTTTGTGGTGTCAAGGTAGGTAATACATTGTACTTCCGGAGTTTTGGGATTGAAAGATGCGCTGAGGAGTTGAAAAATTTTCGTCGCATCTAGACCAGGCTTTAGGTAGATAAAGCCTGGATAAAACCACGTCCGAAATGTTGGACTATCCATTTTTCTATCTTTATAACCCGACCCCAGACCCATATAAAACCCATTCCCCCTCATTTTTTAACGACCAACTTATAATATAGAGAGAAGCAAGAGTGGGTTCTAGAGAGAGAAAGTCCCCAACTTCNATATAAAACCCATTCCCCCTCATTTTTAACGACCATCTGATAATATAGAGAGAAGCAAGAGTGAGTTCTAGAGAGAGAAAGTCCCCAACTTCATCAAATTGATCCTCCTTCATCACTCAAGCTTGGAACTAATCAAGTAGGACACAAATTTCTTCACCATAAGAGGTAAGCTTCCACCCCATTACCCTTAATTCTCAGATTCTAGTTGAAATGAAACACACATAGGTTAGTTCTTGGAGATGGGGTTAAGAGTCTTGCATGCATGTATCAAATCTGCCATAATGTAGTAAAAGAGAGTAGATTAGAGTAATTCTTCACTGAAAAGGGATCATGCAATCTAAGGGAACACCTAGTGTTTGATAAAAAGCCCAAATGAGTTTAAGACATGTTTATGATTCCTAATTCTAGGTTTAAATGTGTCGTATTGTGAAGTAGATTGAAGGTGCTAGAAGGTCCGATGATTTGAGATAGAAATTAAGGAAAAATCTCGATTCGAGGTATGTATGGCTAACTCTAATCTTTGTAGGATAAACCCATTGCGTTAACTCTCCGGGTATGATTCTCTTGGAGGATATCTATGAAATTTATGTGTTCTATGTGCCTAATTGAGAAATCCTTGCTTTTATGTCATTCCATGCTAATACCATATCATTGTGCTACTTGAGTATATGAGTTGTATGTTCCTTCTTTTACTATGTGTGCGATCCTTGCATATGATGGGTGTGGTAAATATGAAAGATTGTAATGGTATGAGATATGAATCAAAAATTTGTTATGATATGAAATGTGGGTAAAGAGATGGTAATGATGTGAAATGCAAAACATGAGGTTGAATTGTTATGAAGCACGAAGCAATGGATTGGGAAATTGTGAACATGAATTAATGGAATGGATGGTTATGGAATATGGATTAAAGGATGAATTGTTGTGAAATGTGAATCAAAGGATTCTAATTATATGAAAGACGAATTAAAGAACAATATGTGTTGGGGATCAAAAAGGTTAAAAAAGATGTAAGTGATCTAAAACACCCATGATTATACTAGGAGAATGTCCTAGGGGTGAGAAGGCCTATCCGGTCTGGCTGGGATCAGACTCCATGCCGTATACATGGATGACTTGATATTCTGATATGATTATGATATGATGATGATTATTGTCCTCACTGATTCAGTTGAGATGGCCTAGCCGATCGGGCAGAGATCGGACTCCGCTTGCTGTGCACGAGCCTTAATTTTAGCCTAGCCGATTCGGGCAGAGATCAGACTCCGTGAGAACAAGCCACGGTGGTTATATGTAATGTGATTGAAATTTGGACCTCACTTAGGATGGCTTAGCCGATCGGGCAGATATCGGACTCCGTGTGACATGACACTGTGGATCCGTAATAATAATAACAAGATGAAATCTAAAAGAACATTAACCAAAAGATGGCAAAACGGGATGGGGGATGTGGTAACTCTTGTTTGTGTGTTTCCTTGCTTCGGCGTATTGTTGTATGATGCCTCTATTTGTGTTGACTGTTGATGTTTATCCTATCTAGAGTAGGTTTGTTCATACATACTAGTACTATTCAATGGTACTAATGTCTCTTTTGTCGGGGGCGCTACATCTTTTATATGGATGTAGGTGGTTCCATAGAAGGTAGCTCCGATCGCCGATAGTGGTGCCTTCCCTCCATCTCTTCAGCAGTCTTGGTGAGCCCCACTTCTTCTCGGGGCCATGTGTAGTTCATGATTGACTCATTTAGTTTCTGTCGTCTTCTTTTGAGGTATTGTTGGGGCCTTGTTGCTGGCAGGTCTATGTATATTTCTTGTACTCTTAGAGGCTCCGTAGACATTATGTGGGTTGTATATATGTGTTTTGGGTAGTCGTCGTACTCGTTCGTAATCACGATCCCGTATCGTGAATGTTGTATTTTAGTATGTATATTTTGGGAAGATTAAATGTTGAAAATGTTTAAAGAGGAAAATGGACTTTATGATGTGAACTCACGCTTTTGATTACCTTTCGTTATTTCATATAAATAATGTACGCTATAATCACGGGGAAATGCGTTGGGCAGGAAAGGCAATCCAGGTCCGCTTGGCCGGGTTCATCCGGTTAGGCGCCGGTCTCGTCCCTGGGTTTTGGGGTGTGACAAACTTGGTATCAGATCCTAAGTTTTTTAAGTGTCCTAGGATGTCTCAGAGCCGTGTCTAGTAGAGTGCTTCTTATCGATGTATTGTCGACCACATCTATAATTAGGGGGCTACTTGGACATTTAGAAATTCCACCCTTCTTTGATACTCTAATCATGCGATAGAACTCAAGATAGGGAGTTAGTTTTCTCTCCAAGCCTTACTCTCAAAATAGTAATCATGATACCCTAATCCGCAAGTTTGAAGCCATGAGGAGGGAGTGACCCCACCATTGAGTCCGAAGGGATTGCCCAAGGACTTGTTAGGAGAATGTATTGAGCTGAGGAGGGTTGGTAGACCCTATCTCTAAGAGGGCAGTGCCCTGGTCCCTATTGATGTCACTGCACCACCAAATCCTATAGTATACCAGTATGGTACCAACGTGCGTTAGGGATGTGAAGTTGAGGGGCATCGATTAAGCTATTGCCCTGTCAACCCAAAGTCACCAAGTAAGTCACTCCTTGGCATAACCAACGTACTCTTGTTGTATATATACATCCATATTGAAGAATTTTCATAGGCATGGTCTTAATAAATGTTGGTTCAAAAAGCATTGCATGCATCTACTCTTTGAACGAGATCCATTATTTCGTGAATCCGCTCCACCACAAATTCTCTTATAAGAAATCTCTTATGACATTGAGCTCTATAATCATGTCCTTGAATGGAGTTGTAACTATAGAATTACTACTTCCCACACGCCTTTCTAAACTCTCAACAAAGGACTAAACCCGAAGAATTTCTTATCCAATGAATGGATGAACAATTATCATATTTTCGCACAAGATAAAAAGGTATTTCCTCTCGACCATTTATTCTTCTCTATTCAAAAGCCTTGGCCATTTTTCTTCGAGTTTATGCTTCAATCTGAATGTTGGCATAGTATCATAGTGAAGATCTTGCTTTGTTTCATCATCATCTCTAGTATGGTAGTGCCCTCGCTATATCTTTGTTGAGGCTTCCATTTTGGCCTAATGGTCGGAATCAACATGATTTTATTTGTTTGGCGAGAATCTCCCTATTCTCTGACAGGTGATTTTTTTAATTTGGTCTGCTCAATTACTTTTAAACATTATTAAATCTTCATCGAAGCTAGGGTCCGTCGAGCCTCCCTGTAGCTGTATCATGCTACTTATTTTTGTTGCTCATCTTATTCTTGAAGGTTTTCCTTCTTCTAGTTGTAAGGAAGATGAGTACTTTCGCTCCTCTTTTGATTTTCATGATACTAGTTTGAGTTTCGCTATATGTTAATTGCTCTATGTTGCTACGAATTCAACTAATTTTAACGTTAGTACTGGCTCCACTAGCCGTGAGGCTTTTGAGTTTACTCCTATAACCCTCAAGTCCTCTTCCTGTTAATTCCTCCCATATACCCGATCTTCCCCTGGTTGTTATCCTATTTTTCCAGTTCCAATTTCAGTGGTTGAAGAAAGATCATAATTGTGTCTTTAGCATCTAGAAATAAAATTTCATTTGTCATATGTTAATCCTTATGTTGCTATGGGACTTGGGATAGAGTCCGGGCAACCTTATGAGCCATTCTCTGTATCTACTCTTTGAATGGGACGTATTACTTACAACCACTTGAGAAAATTGAATCCTATAATAACTTCTTAAATCGAGTCATAATCATAGGGTAATACTCCCCACTTGCTTCCCTAAATTTTTCAACAAGGAACTACACCTGATGGATTCCTGACATAACCGTCTCAGTTAAATAGATAATATATGCTCCATTGTGCCTACGCACGCACCGTCGTAAAATTTTACCTATGTGGTGCCAAGTTCCATGAAAAGCATCCCGGAAATTGCAATCCTTCTCGAGCCACTCTTCTTCTCACTAGATGTATATGGCTTCTATGGTTTGAATAGTCACGCTACTCTTGCGAATATCATCATGAAACCTTCTCACTGTCTAGTAGCATAAGATCATGCCTTAACACCTATCATATGAGTGCGTGTCAATCGAAATGGTCACCGTGTGCATATGGTCCGTTTGAAGATTGAGATCCTCATATCCCCGTCATAGAAAGATCTTATGTCGCCATCTTAGTATAACTTCCGTGTCCACTTGGGACATCCCACGGTAAGTATCCCACTTTGTTCTGGTATTGTGGTTGTCCGTGACATGGTCTTGTACTATAGTTGGGAACTAATATAGCAGAAACATGACAAACTCATAACTGTGAACAACTATTTTTTGACCACATCGAAATTCTATACTATTTTGCTATAAATATTAAGGTTATATCTAATCTTAATATGTTAAATTTTTATCTTACTCTTAATAGATTCTATTTAAGAAAATTAAAAACAACAAAAATATTCACATTCTTAGAATATAAGATTTTTT
>ML408642.1:0-10978 GCA_005239525.1 Nicotiana knightiana | reverse complement strand
AACCCGAAGGCTAGAATGGACTTACAAGAATATTGCAGGCGGACTGAATTATACTTGCAGACATAAAAAAATTGTAAGATATTCAAGCCCAAAGCAATTTACACATTCACTTTGGAGGAAAGACGGCAAATTTGTGATTGGGAAATTGAAGATGCCTGAGGGTTATGTGTTGAATCTTGGAAAAAAAGTTGATATGGAGGTAGGGAAGTTGAGCCATTTGAAAAGTCATAACTGTCATGTTTTTATGGAGACCTTAGTGCCTATTGCGTTTTGTGGTTTGCCTGAAAGAATCTGGAAACCTGTCACAGAGATTAGTTTGTTTTTCAAAGACTTGTATTCTTCCACATTAAGGGAAGAAAACCTACTCCGGATGGATCAGAACATTCGTGTAACTTCTACTAAGATGGAAAAGATATTTCCATGTGGTTTTTTTGATGTGAGAACACCTTCTAGTCCACCTTGTACACGAGGCACGACTTGGAGGTCCTGTTCAATGCAGAGGGATGTATTCCTTTGAGACGTAATATTATAAGTTTGACGTAATTTTCTGTTTTATTTGAATGTTCTTGGCTAACCAAGAAATTATGTAGGACAAATGGAAAATGCAGATAATTTGTTAAGCAGAGGAATAAGATTGAAGGATCTACATGTGAAGCTTATCTTGCAACGGAAACTACTCATTTTTGCTCTTATTATTTTGAGAGTAATGTGCCATGTGCTAGGAATAGGCCCAATAGGCACACATTCCAATGTGTGAATGATCTATTATATCCGCCTATGTCCATACNTGTTAGAAAGAGAAGTTTGAGTGATATGGAGTACAAGTCAGCTACACTTCATGTGTTGCTAAATTGTCCCGAAGTTGTACCATTTCTCAAGTAAGTATTGATTTAGTTGTTATCAAAATATATAATATACTGTGATTACATCTCAATGCAACTACGAAAAATATTTGATGTGTCACAGTCACTTCGTGGTTCAATTTGGCCATGATGCTGTATATACGAGATTTGATACGTGGTTCAAACAATTTGTAAGTTTACCCTTATAATATTCTAAGACTATTTATGCTAACTTATGAATTTTTTTAACAATATGTAGGTAAATGATCCATATAATGGTGAAAATCAATTTTTGAAAGATATATCTTGGGGACCTGGGCTTCAGGTCACAACAATGTCTAAGTACGTTCTGAATGGTTATAAGTTTCATACAGAGGATTGCTCTAAAAAATAAAAATAGCAACAACAGCAGGGTGTGGTTTCAAGGTGGTGATGGCAACCAAGTTGGAGATATTGATTATTATGGTGTGCTCAAAGAAATAATAGAACTAGAATATATAGGTTGGCCATATAAGAAATTGATACTCTTTAGATGCAAGTGGTTTGACCCAAATCCAACAAGAGGTACAAGAGTACACAACCGATACAACATAATTGAGGTTAACCATACGAGGGAGTATGATCGCTATGATCCTTTCATAATTGCACATAATGTTAGGGTAGTGTATTATGTTCCTTATCCATTGCGACGGAATAAGTCTGACTGGTGGGTTGTATTAAAAACTAAGCCTGTAGGTAGAGTGGAAGTCGAGAATGTCTTAGATGTTTCATATCAAAACGATATCTCCATTGTTCACCAAATAGTGGACGAACTTTTAGAAAATGATTTGGAACATCCAGAACACATATTGGAAGAAGTTGATATAAATGAAGTAACAATTATAGAAAATGAGTAAGAAGAATCAACTGATGAAGTTCAAACTAGTGAGGAAGAAGAATTCTCGGACGAGGAACAATACGTCGATATTAATGTGTTTTTTTTTAAATTGGAGGTTAATCCCGAGTAATATTACTACGAGGATAATCACCAAAGCCACCAGAAAACTTTTTGATTGCCCTTATGCGACTTGGAGTGAATTCCCATTATCGCTGAAGGAGCAAATTTTCAATCAATTTAAGGTATAAATGTTCTTTTAAGCAGTATAATTATTTATATTTATGATATTTCCATATAATATTTAACTTTTGAAATACAGAGCAAGTGTGTATTGGAACACCACTATAGCGCGGAAGTGGCTGAAAATTTTAATCACAAAGCTCGCAAACGGTTGTCGCATAGTTTCTCCAAAGCTAGACAGTTGAACCAGAAGCCTTACTGGTTGCTTCAAAACTTATGGGAGGATTTTCAAAGGCAATGGCTTACCGCAAAGTTCTTAGAGAAGAGCGAATAAGGAAAGAAAGCTCGCGCATCTGAGAAGGGAGGCTCCTTGCACACTGGAGGTGCGATCAGCCTAGGGACAATAAAAAGAAGATTGGTACGTAATTACTTAATTTATATTAAATTTCAAAGTATATCTATTCTGTTTATTAACTAAAATTTATGAGTTTTCAGGAAAAAAAGTTGGGGCATCCAATGAACCAAGATGAGCTATTCAAGGAGACTCATATTGTAAAGAAGAAGAAAGAAACGAATCCAGAAAGGTGGGTCGAGGGCCGAGCCTCGACTGTACAAGTAAGTTTTCGCTTTTCATTAACTATTTTGATTTAATTTTATATAAATTTTGAAATACTAATTCAATGAATTTTTCTTATAGGATCGCTTCACAGCTGACATGGAGGAATTCATATGCAGTCAGCCACCTAACGAGTCGGGCGAGCCAATCCAACCTTCGGACGAGGATGCTGAAAGAATATAGATGAGGCTGCTGGTGGTCCAAAATGGGGGAAGGTATACGGGCTTCCTACTAAGAAATTACATCGCCATAAGTGTGGAATGAAAGGAATAGGGACTTCCTCGCAAGGCGAGCAACTTCATGGGGAGAGCCTCTCTGCTATGCGGGAGATTGTGACAAAACTCACATCCGAGCTAGACGCGGCCAAGGAAAGAGAAAAACTTAGAGATGCTCAGTACCTTGGCATGCAAGCTCAGTACCATGGAATGCAAGATCAACTCAAAACTCTCCTAACTTATGGAGCTTTTCCGATTCCCCGGTCTGCTGAGTCATCTCCAGAGGCTCGACTTGAACGTGAGCGTTCCTTCCGTCCTCCCCGTGCTCGTTCCTCCCGTCCTCCCCATGATCGTTCTTCCCATCCTCAACAAATAGACCCTTCTATATACCTTCTTGTAGATGAAAGTTCATCAGACGATGATGATAATGACGGTTATGATAATGATGTTTTACAAAACACTCCTTGACTTTTATATACTTTGAAATAAAATAGAACTGGTTTTGAACTAGTTGTAATAAGCGTTAACTTAGTATTGTTAGTTTAATTTGTTAGTTCTATTGAACTTTGATTTGTTGGTTTTAATGTGTTTTTTGAATTGTGTTGTTGTTGTTGTTGTGTTGTTGTTGTTGGGTTGTTGTGGAGATTTTGGTATTGAATATTGTTATTTAGGGATTTTGGTATGCTGGCAGGTGGTGTAGCTGCCAAAACAGGCATTTTATAAAAAAAAATTCTGAACATTAGCGACCAAGGTTGGTCGTTTTTATCTCAAAAAAAATTAAAGAATTAAACATTGGCGATCTCCAATGAACCCAGATTTGACATAAGCGACCAAAGATGGTCGCTAATGTACAAAAAAAAATCTAAAAACTTGAAAATAAGCGACCGAAGTTGGTCGCTTATGAACCCAGATTGTTAAATATATATTTTTTAATTTAGAGACCAACGTTGGTCGCTAATATATAAATTTTAATTATTAAAAAAATATCGTAAATTATATATACAGACCAACTTTGGTCGGTAAATTTATATTATTAAAATATTTTATCGACCAAAGTTGGTCGCTATTTTGGTTACACTGAAAATTTGGTCCTTTTACCTTAGCTACCAAATTTGGTCTCTAATTAGCGACCAACTCTGGTCGCTAAGGTAAAAGGACCACCAATATATCGACCAAGTGTGTTTGGACGCATTTTGGTCGGTATATTGAGATAAGAGACCAACTTTGGTCGCTTTTTGTGGTCTCTAATTGGCGAATTTCTAGTAGTGAACTACCAAATACTTCCACCTTGTTTGCATATTTGTTGAGTAAAAAAATGACAAGGAAGAAGGTGAAGTTAGCTTTCATAACTAATGACTCGGGAAGAAAAGCAACATATAAGAAAAGGAAGAAGGGTCTGATGAAGAAGGTGAGTGAATTGAGCACCCTTTGTGGTATTGACGCTTGTGCTATTATTTATAGTCCTTATGAGAGCCAACCTAAGGTATGGCCAAACACCATGGGAGCTCAACACGTGCTCGTGGAGTTCAAGAGAATGCCAGAGATGGAACAGATCAAGAAAATGGTGAATCAAGAGAGTTTTATCAGACAAAGGATTGTAAAAGCAAGCGAGCAGCCGAAGAAACAAAGCAAGGAGAACAGAGAGAAGGAGATGACTGAAGTTATGTACCAGTTTTTGGTTGGAAAAGGGCTGCAGAATTTGAACTTGGGAGACTTGAATGATCTTGGTTGGGTTGTTGATCAGAATTTGAAGGAGATTAATAAGAGGATTGAAGCATTTAAAATGGGGCTTCCACTTCTTCTTCTGATGTTGTTGTTTTACAGGTTGATGCTCCTCCACCAGTTGAGCAAAAACAAGTGGTGGAATTAGGGTTGGAGGGGATCCAGAGGACACAAGTGAATAGCAAATTGGATTTGGACATGGAGATGAGATGATTATACCTAATTTTAATGATAACTGCAACACTAGCATGTGGCCTAATGCTTTCTCTCCTTAGATTTATTTTTCATGTTATGTGATTCCTTATGCATGGGGTTTCTTTTATGGATTTTTCCGTTTGCCTTTTTTATTCTTTTTATTTTATGAACCAGATTCAATTTGTAATGGGTTTTTATCCTCTACTTAATCCTTATTTTTTGCTTCGTCCATTCGGTATTTGATTGTTTAAAATTCATGGAATCAGTAAAAGAAGAAATGATAAATGAAGCTAATGTGGTTAATTGAAATTGAAAGTACTTCCGGCAGCGCAATGAAATAAGGCCTCACTGGAGCGCCTCGACGAGGTGGTAATGTTGCTGAATATGGGAGCCTGCTGGGCTGGCCCCTCCCAAACTGACCTTTGCCCCTAGCTAGAGCATGTGATGACCTAAAAAGTCATCTCTCATTTTATATGCCAAAACTGTATTCTGAGGCCTTGAAAACCTCCTTTTATCTCACCTCATTTTTCGTGCGCATCCCGATCGTATATCCGGAAAGCTTTTATGTGAAAAACTGAGAAAAATGCTAATTTTGCCTTTAATATTCAATTTAAGTTGACTTCGGTCAACATTATGAGTAAACGGGCCCGAAACCGTGATTTGATGGTTCTGGAGGGTCCGTAGGAAAATATGGGACTTGGCCGTGTGCTCGGAATTGAATTCCGAGGTCCCAAGCCCGAGAAATGAACTTTTGAAAAAAATTATTTTACTGAAATTATAAGTCTTTGGAAATTTTATCATGTTTGAAATTGATGGTATCATGCCCGTATTTTGGTTCCGGATCCCGGTACATGTTTAATATAGTATTTGAGTGGTGCCTGTAAAATTTGGTATGAAACGGAGGTCATTTGACGTGATTCGGACCCGTAGTTGTGAAATTTGAAACTTTGAAAGGTTTGAGATTTTTGTTTGAATTCTATGCTAAATTCGTTGTTTAAGATGTTATTTTGGCAATTTTATCGCACAAGTAAGTTTGTAGAATGTTTTAAGGTTGTGTACATGCTTGGTTTGGAGCCCCGAGGACCCGGGTGAGTGTCGGGTAGGTTCCGGGGTGTTTAGAATGGGAAAATCATTGCTGGTACACCAGTTCTTATGTGCCCGCACCTGCGAGCCTAGGGCCGCAGGTGCGGACCTTCAGCCGCAGGTGCGGACCTTCAGCCGCAGGTGCGGTCCAGCCCAGCCTACCCCCTTTCCGAAGGTGCGACAATATTTCTACAGAAGCGGATAAACCTCCGCAGGTGTGGGCCTCAGTGGCCTTGCCCATTTCCGCAGGTGCGACCATTTTTCCGCACTTGCACAAGCGCAGGTGCGACCCAAGCACCGCAGGCACGAGGGTCGGGCAGTGTGTTTTAAGTTAGAGCTTCATCCGTTTTCGTTTTCACTTCTTCACAAAAATTGAAGATCAAGGGCGATGTTCTCAAGAGATTTTCTTCCCAAATCGTAGGTATGTGTCCACTAACTAATTTCCTTCAACTTTCTAACAATTTTCATCAACTTTTATCACGAATTCTAGGGTTTTAATGGTAGAAAATTGGGGATTTGGGTAGAGTTAGGGATATTTGAATAATTGGAATTTAGACCACGTTTTGAGATCGGATTCCAAAACTAATTACATATTCGGGCTCGTGGGTTAATGGGTGATCGGGTTTTTGTCCGAACCTCGTGTTTTGACCAAGCCGACCCGGGGTCGATTTTGGACTTTTTAGGAAGAATGATAGAAAATTCATAATTAACCATTGGGGTTTAATTATTTAGCATTTATTGATATTATTAAGCTAATTATGTCTAGATACAATTGAATTGGAGGTGAATTCTAAGGGGAAACCGGTAATTGAGGCTTCAGTTGGTCATGGAATTCGAGGTAAGTGTTTGGCTTAACCTTAGCTTGAGGGAATATGTGTTGTGTCCTATTTTCTATGTGTAAGTATCATGTTCAACGTATAGACGAGGTCACGAGTACCTATACGTTGGTGTCAAACATTCCCGTGAGTCGAATATTGTGATTTATGTGGTTTTTCTTAAGTAATACTTGAGTTTCACTTTATAGCTATCCATGTTGGTGGAAATTCCTTGATATGGAACATTGTTGAGTATTGGTTTCAGTTGAAGGTGTTCATGTGAATTTGTACACTATGTGAGATTGGTTATAGTTGTTTTTCCCTTGCCGGGATGGTATTGATTCCACTGTTGGCTCCCTTGTCGGGACGTTATTGTTTTAATTTTGTTTACTCTGTTAATTTCCTTGTTGGATTTTTTTCATTTGATGTGTTTGAGTGAGGAAGAGTGAGAAAGCACGAAGGGTGATGTCGTGCGTGAGATTGTGACACTTGTTCTGGGAGTACCTTGGGTTTTGGACTTCGTATTAGTATTATATCAACTGTTGAATCATGTTATCTCGTATTTTATATTCTGTGATTTTATTATAAAGTCTGGTAAAACTGTTAAAGATAAAGAAATAAGGTAGTTAATAACAAATGTTAGCTTGCCCAGCGGTTCAATGTTAGGCGCCATCACGGTCCCGACGGTGGGAAAATCGGGTCGTGACAGAGCACCTCTAAAATCTCCATAAAACCGAGCCCTCTTATCCTGATGTCCCTGATCTCTAACCCTCAGACGATAGCCATCAATCATGCGAGCGATCTCCACTACTAGCTGATAAGGAGTCCCCATCTCCACCTCTCAGGCCATGTTGGCCCTAATACCAGAGTGCAACCCTGCTACAAACCTCCGCACTCTCTCTGTGTTAGTAGTAAGTATCATAAGTGCATGACGAGACAACTCAGAAAACCTCGCCTCGTAGTCGGTCACTGACATCTGACCCTGCTCAAGCTTCTCGAACTTATACCGTAGCTCTTCCCTCTCGGAGGGTGGAATATACCTGTCCAGGAAAAGCTGCGTGAACTGCTCCCAAGTGATAGGGGGAGAATCCGCTGGCCTTCCAAGAACAAGAGACTGCCACCATCTACAGTCCCTGCCCTCTAACTGAAAAGTAGTGAAGTCAACCCCACGAGACTCCAGTATCCTCATGTTGTGCAGTATGTACCTGCACCTATTAATGAAATCCTGAGCATCCTTATGACGCTCGCCCCCGAAGACAGGAGGGTGAAGTTTGGTCCCTTTGTCCAATAACTTCTGCGGATCACCGTCCGTAGATGGTCTGGGCTCAGGTGCTAATACTGCAACTGGTTGGGCCCCGCCCGTGGGTAGGGTACCCGAAGTCTGATAAATCACAGTTGCATGTCCTGGGGCCTGGGCAGTAGGGGTCTGTGCTCCCCCTCCTGCCTGAAATGTGGTCGGGTCCGCTGGAAATAAACTAGCCTGGGTCATAGTGTCCATAAATCATATCATATGGCCCATGACCTCCTGAAAATCCGGCGTTGTCATGAAATACACCGGGGCAAGATCTGCTACGGGCACCTCGCCCTGCTTCTCAACGATAGGGTCCTATGTTGGTGGTGCAACTGGGGAAGCTCTAGGATGCCCCCGTTGCCTACCTCGGGCCGATGCCCTACCTCGGGCCGGTCCCCTCCCCCGGCCTGTACCTCGGCCTCTAGCAACAGGGGGAGCGGCCCTACCCAGGCCTTGAACATCGGTTGTGCGCGTCCTCACCATCTGTGAGAGAATAGAAGAGTGAAATTTAATATACTATCAACTGCACGACAAAGGATGAATAAAGAGAGACTTCCTAACACCCTATAGCCTTTCGAAGAAAAATACAGGCGTCTCCGTACCGATCCGAAAGACTCTATTAGTTTTGCCCGTTACTTGTGAGACCTACGTGAACCTAGAACTCTGATACCATGTTGTCACGGCCCAAATCCTAATCTAGGTCGCGATGGCGCCTAACGCCGATGTTAGGCAAGCCAACACAATTAGTCTAGTGAGTTCCATTTAATTTTATAAAACTTTACTAACAATACTCGAGTTTTTGTCACAAGCATGAGAAAATAACAAATATCAAAGGCAAATTTAATTGCAATAATCAATAAGTTAAGTTTAAATAGTTACATTTCCAAAAGAATAGTCCACCAATGTGTGTGTCAAGAACTGGTGTCACAAGTATACATGCATCTAGTAGAAGATCAAAAGAATACGTCTATCCTACTGTCTGAGAGGATATAGACATAATAACAAAGTGGAAAGACTCCAACGTGCTGCTGAACGACATCAAGAGAAGCAGCTCACCGTGAAATCTTTGATCTCGTGAAGTCAAGAACGTGCTCCGGACTGATAACCGGATGCACCTGCCTCAAAACCTGTACAATTAAGTACAGAAGCGTAGCATAAGTACATAAATATTATGTACCCAGTAAGTATCCAATCTAATCTCGAAGAATTAGTGACGAGAGGTTGACTTGACACTTACTAGGGCCAAAACAATTTATCTAAAAATAAGGCTAAGCATGAATATCAAATATGAATAACAATAAAGACAAGAAATGACAAGTCTTTCCACAAGTACATTTATGTGTAAATTCCTATCAAACATGTTACTAATTTATTCTCCAGGGCCTTTTAATAGTTTAACAATCACAGCAAAATACCAAGAAAATAACATGCGGATAATGTGCCGAGAACGTACGACCCGACCCAAAAAAAAATGTGCACCGCCGAAGGGTTGAACGGCGCGAACCATATATGCATCTATTAACCTGCTGAGGCTAACGATCCGCTCCCATGAGAGTAATCGAAGAAATCACCCTGCTCGCGGAATATAATTGTGAAGCGATTTCACATAAACATAACAAATTCTCCTCAATCCATTTTTCAAATTAATGATTTACTTGAAACCTTTAAATTCTTAAGATATTAATATAAACTTTCACTCAATGATGATAGCGCATGTAAATCAGTTAACAATGTTCACAAAGCTTGGTGTAAACCTACACTACCCGGACATAGCAAGAATAGTCACTATGCACGGACCCTCGTCACCTAGTCAGACGCAGTCCCCCACAATTATTCACATGATCAATTATTTCACCTAGGGGAAGGTTCCCTCTTACGAGGATAGAAGGGAGACTTACCTTGTATCTAGCCTACTTCCCGATTCAAGAATGTGCCTGAATCTCCAAATTCGTCGCCCAACAACTCGAAACTAACCAAACATTACATAAATTAATCAATCCATGCTCAAAAGTTCAAAAATTTCCTATTTAGATGGTTACCCAACCTAGTTTGCAACATTCCTAAAGTTCACCCCCAGGCCCACATGCTCGGATTCCGGAAAATTTTAAGGAAATTTGTTATCCATAACCTAAGGATCAATAATATATGATTTTTACTAAATTCCATAACAAATTTCGTGGTTAAATCCTATTTTTATCAAAACCCTAGGTTTTACTCTAAACCCATAATTTTCACTAATCTTTGTGTGTTAATTTGCCCAAAAACTAAGTAATAAACTCACATTAAGTAGGAAATACATTACCACAAGGTGCTAAGTCGAAATCTCTGCTTTGGGAGCTCCTAAATCGCTCAAGGTTGTAATAAATTTCCTCAAATATGCCTAAGTCTAGATTTTAAAATGACCCCACTGCCTCCAGTTCTTTCGCACCTGCGGCGAGTGGACCGCACCTGCGGTCTCTCTTCTGCGGATCAAGGTCCGCATCTGCAGAAAGGGAGGGGTTGGCAAGGATCGCAACTGCTGAAGGGGCCCCGCACCTGTGGCTCCGCTTCTGCGAAGAAAGGACCGCATCTGCGGATCCTGGGAACCTTCTCCCTGGCCGCATCTGCGAGGCTACGGCCGTATCTGCGGTCTCGCACTTGGGACTGTCAAATGCGGTCGCACCAGATCTGGTGCACCAGCAGCTCTTTTAGAGCTTGAACTTGCCTCGCGCGATGTCAGAATGGCATCCAGGGCCCCTGAGGCCCCTTCCAAACATACCAAAAAGTGCTAAATCATAAAACGGACTCGCTCAAAACTTCGGAACACCAAAAACAACATTAAATCTAGGAATCATACCCCAAAACCAACTAAATTCAACTTATAAACCTTAAGTTCTTAAATTCGCTTCCAACACGCCGAAACGTACTTATACTACTCGAAACGACACCAAATTTTGCGAGCAAGTCATTAATGACACTACGGAACCATTCCCGGTCTCGGAATTCCGTTCAGACCTCGATATCACTAAAAATACATTCCAAACCTCAATTTTTGAACTTCAAGAATCATATTTCACTATTTGGCGCTGAAACGCTCCTAGGTTATTGATGAGTGGCTAGAATTCATGATTTTAAGCATTATATACCTTGCATTTTATGTGTT
>ML408641.1:11186-22601 GCA_005239525.1 Nicotiana knightiana | reverse complement strand
TTACCTAAGGGTAATTCTAGGGACTTTAAGGGGTATTTTAGGACTTTAGTTGAAGGAATCTTGAGTGTAACAACCCAAGAACCTTCAAGATTTAGCAAATTAGATTTTAGGGGGTAAAAAGGTCATTGTAGGGGGCTGGAATCATCTAGAATGAGGGCAGTTGTCCTAAAGAATAAGGGTGACAACTGCCTTTGTACTTTTTTCAGCCCATTTGGATAGGGAATATGCCAAGCATATCCTATCCCAAATCCCTTATATATAGAGCCACCTTTTACCATTAAAAGCACCCTTATTTTTTTTTTACAATCTCTTAGCTGCTGAAAAAAGCTGAAAAACACAAAAATCAGAGTTTGCTATTCATAAACAAAAATTTCCAAAAAAAAAATAAAAATTAGTAGAAAACAAAGAGAAGTCTGATTTCTCTTTGAACAAAGTTTATCAATACATTGTTTGGTTCTCAGTTTCTATTTCTTCTTCGGGATTCTGATTTTTTGGGAACTTTAAGCATTTACCTTCAAAATTCTGGGTTATCTCCTACAGGGCCTTTTGGTTATTTGGCTTGCTGTTTGTTGTTGTTGGGGATTCTCTTCTTTTTTGCTGACTTCTATCTATACTTGACCTTTATTTGGTCAAGTTTTGTTATTTTTCTCTTCAAAAAAGGTATGTAAAAGCTGACTTTAATGAAATGTTCAAATCTGAATCTTGTTCTCTTTCTTTTCTGTGTAAATCCTTCTCTTATAGCTGAATCTTCTTTTCCCCTATTTTGTATGAAAGAATCTGAAAATTGTGATTGGTTAACATGTTGGTAAATGAATCTGAATAGGTATTGTCTTTAAAATACCTAAATCTTTTGGAATCATTCTGTTTAGTTGTGTTTAAATCTTATTGATTTAAGAAAATATGAGTTTGAGTTGTTAAAATAAGTTAGATGTTTATTTTGTGTTTGCCTCAGTCCCTACTGAAATTATTTGCACTAGGGTGAATGAATTTGACCTTCTAATGGTCAAATTCACCCCATAGTAGTGCACAAATATTAGTTTATTTGCTGAAAATTACCACTTAAGGGTACAAAATGTGTGGTTGAAAAGGGCCTTAAAGTAGGAAATCTGAACTCCTAAATGGTCAGATTCACTCTCTAAAAGTGCCTAGAATAGTCAAAGCCGCGGTGTACACACTTGCTGAAAATTGTTGCATAGCATTAAAGCTGAATGTTAAAGGTCTAATAGGAGGGCATCTTTGGAGTTGAATCTGACCTCTTTCATGGTCAGGTTCATTCCAGGAAGAATTGATAAAAGGGGTTCTGCTTTTTAGTACTGTTAGTGTAGCATCATTAGAGTCAAATCTGACCCCTTTAATGGTCAGATTTGCTCTGAAGGATGTATAACATACCTGTTTATTTGGGATGTTTAGAAATCGCAAAGAGGCACAAATGCATAGTCATAGAGAACCCAAGTTTGGAGCAACCAGTTAGAAGTTTAATTTTCAGTTCTTTTTCTTTTATATTCATAAAAATGTATTTTGTAGAAGTTGTATTTTCGTTTCAGAAAGTAGGAAAATTGTAATTTATTCGGATGTACATTTTTAGAATCATTGTAATTTAAGACTGGACTGTGTAATGATATTTTTGGAGGTTGGTTTTAGTATACAAAATGGGTCAGGTCATTAAAAGTAGCCTGTCCAGGTTTGAAATGTCCTGAACCCTGGGCTATTGAGCCTAAGGGGTACGAAAGCCCAAAGATCTTAGGATATATTTGCCTTAAGGTTAATACATTAGGATTTGACTGAAATTCAAATGTTCTTAAAACCTTGCGCGATTTTGATATACAAAATAAGCTGTCCGAAATTCCAGTATTCATTGGAAAATTCGTTTTTCTTAAAATTTCTGGTAATGTACCTTTAAGTTGCTTATTTCAAACTTGATGAATTCCAAAATATACAAATACAGTTTTCTTAAATGGCATCTTTGTAATTGCTAAATAAGTGTCTGATTGTTGTTAGAACTGTAAATCATTATTTCTGTTCTCTGCCCCCTCTTTAAAATTTGTCCACTTAGTGTACTTAGCTAAATTGCATAAATCACCCCTTTTTAAAAAAATAACCAAATTAGGATGGCTTAAAGTGATCAAAATCGGGCTAAATTTGGCCATAGACAATCTCATGACTTGATTTAGGAGTTACTCTAGACATAGTGAATCTTAAAAAGCCTTTTAGATAGCGATCACCTCAAACTTAGAAAAAATAAATTAATCATCAAAGTATACGTTTTACGTAACTTTGAATGAAACTAACTAAACATACCTTTTCTCAATTGTGTATACGTTTACGTAACACAAATAAAAGACTAAAATGAATACTCGTAGAGAAACTTTTAGGAACGGATTTCTAAAAATTATCGAAATTACGTACACGCCCGCGTGACGTGATTTCGGTTTCTTTTTTTACAACAAAACAAGAAAATGCGCTTGCGCAACTTTATTTATCTCCTTACATGAATTCAGTGTCGAGAATTATGTACACGTTCGCGTGACATGAATTTTGTCACATCACAATCTCAACGGGTTTACGCATACGTGACCCGTCTCAGAATAACTCTTTAAATACAAGTGAATAATAAGAAGCGGTAAAAATGTAAATGCACACAGGTATTAAACTCAGTAATTAAACAATTTAGGCTAAGTACAAATCATTAAGCGACCGTGCTAGATTCACGGAATTCGGGAGTGCCTAACACCTTCTCCCAGGTTAACAGAATTCCTTACCCGATCTTCTAGTTCGCAGACTTTTTAAACGGAGTCAAAATTTCCTCGATTTGGGATATTAAAAATAAATGGTGTCTCAGAACACAGTAAAAATTTTGGGTGGCGACTCTGAAAAATTAAATAAATAATCCCAAATTCGATTATGTCACTTAAATTGGAAAAACTCCCTGATTACCCTCATCGGTGAAGAAGGAGGTGTGACAATTCTGGTGACTCTGCTGGGGATCGAACCCAGAATCTCTGGTTCAGGGTTCAAGAATTCGAGCTTTTTATGTGATTTTACTTGGCTTTGTTGAATTGTGATATTACTGTATTTTATGCGCTCAATGTGCTAATTGTCATTTATTTACCGCTTTGATATTTGTTAGAACTATATTTAAACTGCCTTCTTACGCCTCCCTTCTGAGTCTTCTAAAAATTGGTGCACACGTTCGCGTGGCCCGCCTTTCTGTTAGAGGTCATAGCAAGTAAGAAATACGGGGATGGACTAGCCACTAGGCCAGATAGCCTTTCATGCAACCGGTACGTCGCTCCCACCCCTACTCAAGTTGTCCGCTTGGGTAATCCAGGTCTAGAACATAAACCCCAGGATTAACCCTAGAATGACAAAACCTCATACCGGATCCCTAGTAGGAATGATTATCTGCATCACGTGTATTTTGACTTAGGGGACTCAACATAGGGGTTGGGTCCGTCTAGGACAGGTGTACCCGAAACAAAAAGATCATCCTGATGCATCCTACTTACTATATGTGCATTATTTGTCTCGATTTTTTTGTTGACCGGCTAAAAAGAAAGAAAGAAAAATAATAGAAAAACCAAGAGTGAGAGAGATTAGAAATTTACCAGTTTTGAAAAACCCTGATATTTGAAAAAATACCTCGAAACTCTGTCAAAAGTTTTCGGAAAAAGAGGGGAGAAAAAGGAATTTCAAAATAATTGAAAACGAGGAGAAAAAGAATTTCAAAATAAGTCAATTTTTTTTTTAGTTATGTCAAAACTGACCGAACTACGTGGGTCTGATTCTCATCGGATATGAGATACGTAGGCAAACCTCATCGGTGTCGATCCCACTTTTCAAAAACAAACAAAAAAATATCTGTCAGTCAAAATAAAACCGACCTAGCTTCGGCTAAAGTCTTGCACCGTTCTTGCCAAAATAGCCTTAGAATATTTTATATTGTCGAAGGGCTACTTTTGTTAAAGAACAAATTTGTCTGTCACTTTTCCGAAAAGTACCTTATTTTGGCCTCAAAACTTTACTCAAAGTAAGAATGGGCCATTTTTAAAAAAAATGACCACTTTGGTCAATGTTGCGCAAATAGCCACTTTAGGAGAGTTGTGATTTAAAATTAAAACTGGGTCTTTTGTGTCAAAATCAGTGGTAATCCTAACCCTGTTTGCTCACAGGTGCAAAATGAATACTATCCAAACTCCGCAGCTGAACACCGTAGAAGGAGCTCCACTACAACTCCGAATGTGGTGGCACGACTTAGACAAAGAGAGAAAAGAATGGGTAGGCGAACAGTTGGGAGCTCTTGTTGATATTATGAAAGTCAAACCTAGAAATGACTTGATCAAAGCCTTGGTAACCTTTTGGAACCCGGTCCACAATGTGTTCTGCTTCTCAGATTTTGAGCTCACTCCGACCTTTGAAGAGGTCACCGGATATGCAAGTTTTGGCCGGGACTTAAGGAATCAACAAATCATCTTTCCCAGACCTATGTCGGAGCCAGTTCTTTGAGGTCCTTTCCATTAGCAGGCAACTCAGGAAAGACCGAGTAGTCGATGGGTGTTGTTCATTCTATTTCCTATATTCCAGATACGGCTTATAAAACGGATTTGAAATACATGAAAAAGGATTGACTAACAAACAAGACAAAGATACTTGGAGGATCCATCGCCAATTTGCCTTCATCGTAGCATTTCTGGGTGTTATGGTCTTTCCTAATGCCGGAGTTCGGATGGCCAAAATCGCCCAGGTTTTGACTGAAAAGAAAGATCATACTCTGGCTCCATTCATATTGTCTGACATTTTCCGGGCTTTGACTGAATGCAAGTCGGGAAAAACATTTTTCGAAGGTTGCAATATCATTCTTCAGATGTGGCTAATTGAACATCTTCGTCACCACCCAAAATTCATGAGCTATGGTCCTGATAAAGCCAACTTCATCGAGAGCTATGAAGAGAGAGTAAAGGATTACCCTTCCCCGGAAGGAGTCGAGGCTTGGGTTGATCGTCTGAGGTCTTTACGAGCAAACCAAACAGAATGGACTCTGGGATGGCTGCCTCTCAGGGAAGTCATACTTATGTCAGCTGCCAGGAATCATCTACTATTGATGGGTCCCAAAATTGTTCAATCCTATGCACCCCAAATGGTTTTGAGACAATTGGTCCATTATCAAGTGATACCCGAAGAGGAAGATTTGAGCATCCAAGTCATTTAACTACACCCCGAGGCCCCCTTACCTGAGTCCTTAATTCAACAAAGCTGGAATGGGTGTCGATACTTTAAAGAAGATACTCAGGTGCCTGAAATTGCTAGAGGGGAAGTGGATCCGGGATATGCGGCGTGGTTGAAGTTGCATTATTGAAGAACCAGAACCCGAGCCGGAAAGGCCTTCCGAAAGGCCTAATGTTCAAGCTTTCGACGATAAAATTCAAGAAAGGCTAGCTTGGGGGAAAAGGAAAAAGGATATCAAGCCACTATCCATGATTTGAAGGAGAAATTAAGAAATATGGAGTTTGATAATCAGTTGCAAGCACAGGTAGTCGAAGGTGAAAAACGACAATTGACCCGAGAGAATGAGGCGCTTCATACCCAAGTCCGGAGTCTGAAAATAGTCGCCGAGACGCCTGTAAGGAGTGAAAGAGATGAAAAAATCATTAACAATCTGAGGATGAAGGTTCATGAATATACCTTCGATTTTAACAAAGCTGAAAAAGACCTATTAGAGGCCAAAAAAAGTTAGCAAAAGGAATGGAAGAATAGGCTCGTCAATTAAGGCAGAAATATGGCAAAGAAATTGCAATCTTGAAAGAAAAACTATTTCCCATGGGAAACGAAATGGTCCAACGGGCCAATGATTTCAGAACGAAAAGGGAGCACTGTCATGCAAAGAGTGGCTAATTGGAGGGAATAGTGCAAGAATTGCAAGATCAGAACAATGCGGATGCCCAGGTATTGGAGGACCGAGCACATCAAATAGGGCGCTTACTTCAGGAGAAGGGGATCATACAGAACAAAATAAAAGAAATAGACGACTACGTTGTGCAGAAATTCCACGAGTGTGTCATGACCCAAAATCCAACACGGGTCGTGATGGCGCCCAACACCGGAGTCAGGCAAGCCAATAGTTGTTCACTAGTGAGATTATCCTTATTAACATACCAATCCCTCCTATTTCCCAAAGTTTTAAGCATAACTCATTTAAATAAAAGCGGAAAACATTTACCAACTCAATAAATACAACCACAGTGATCGTGATCCAATATATAAATATATATAGTCCCAAAAATAATAAGTCTACTATGTGCGTGCCAGGAACTAGTGTCACAAGTCAATAGGCGACTAGTAGAATATACAAAAGATGATACAAACTATACTGCTATCAAAGAGAAGTAGACAGAAATAAACAAAAGATAACTCCATAGTACTGCTGAGAATCGCCAAGGGATGCAGCTCGCCATGGAGTCAGGTCCGGAATACAAGTCAAGCTCCGGTTGGATAACCAGAAACACCAGCCTCAGAACCTGTACAATTAAGTACAGAAGTGCAACATGAGTACATAAATATATATGTACCCAGTGAGTATCCCGCCTAACCTAGAAGAGGTAGTGACAAGAGGTCGACACGACACTCAATAAGGTCCAACAGTAATAACGCAAATAGGATATAACGGAATGCAGTAGACATGTGAGCCAGTAAGCAACAGATACCTATCAAATACAGAAATCCAGGAAAAACTACTGAAAATAAGCAACAATGTACACTTTCCTTTTCCCTCCATATATCTGTCAAGTAAATATTAATGGAAACAATACCAAATAGCCAAGCGCACATAAGGGAAAGACAACCGGCAGGAGTCATAAGGAAATATCTAGACACTGAATGGACGTAAAGCTTCCCCCGCCCGCGAATCATACCTGCGACTCGGGTGCTGACACATTTATATACAATTACCATAAAGCTTCCCTCGATCGCGAATCATACCTGCGATTCGAGTGCTGACACACTTATGTATAATTACCATACAGCTCCCCTCGATCGCGAATCATACCTGCGACTCGAGTGCTGACACACTTATACCAATTTATCATAAAGCTTCCCTCGATCGCGAACCATATCTACGACTGGAGTGCTGACTCTCATACGTACATATGTATATACCGACATCTCAATAACTTAGTAGGGCTATACCTTTAATAGGGATTGATCAACTGGGAGTTCAGGTGCAACTTTTTCACATTTCCATATCAATTTAAAAGCAACAGGCAGCTCAAAGATCACCCAAAGATACATATAAGGCACATAGAGACATGCGTGTGAGCCCTAAAACTACGCGACATAGCATGATAGTCGTCATGTACGGAATCTCGTCACGTTGTACGCACATGGCCCCCAAAACAATTACACATAGCATATATAACACCTATGGGGACAATTCCCTCTTACAAGGTTAGAAAGGAGACTCACTTCGTGTCAAATCTACCCCTCGGACCAAGGATGCGCCCGAACTCCGAACTCTACATCCGAGGACTCGCAACTAGCCAAATACGGTACAATGACATCAATGCATCCTCAAAGTAGGGAAATTATCATATTTATTCAATAATTCAACATTCTTGAAGAATTTCCAAAATCCAACCCCGGGCCCGCACGCTCGGATTCCAATAATTCTCAAAGGGAACACTCACCCAAAGCCTAAGGATCATTAATATACGATTATTACTTGATTTCATAGCAAACTCACGGGTAAATTCTCAAATTATCACAAGCTCTAGGTTACTACCCAATTCTTGATTTTTCACTAATTTAGGTAGGTAATTAAGCTAGTAATCCATGCATGAAGCTACTATTAGAGTAGATTTTACTTACCTTAAATGACCAGTTCATTTTACTCTCAACAATGGTGGAAATCTCCCCAAGGAAGAAGAAGATGAGAAAAATGTATTAAAACCTGTGTATAAAAACACACTGTCTGGACAGTGTTTTCGCACCTGCGGCTCGAGGACCGCACCTTCGGTCTCGCACCTGCGGAAATGGACTGGGGAGCTTGGGCCCGCACCTGCGGAGTGGAGACCGCACCTGCGGCTTCGCTTCTATGGAACTTTGTCCGCACCTGCGTGAATTGGTCAGACCACTAGGGGTTGCACCTGCGAGGCTGGGACCGCAGGAGCGGTCCCGCACCTGCGACTGGTCAACCGCACCTGCGGTCACACCAGAACAGGTGCACCAACAGCTATTTCAGCTGGTTTTTGGCCTCGTGTTGTGTCCGGGAGGCACTTGGGCCCACCCGAGCCCCCGTCCAAATATACCAACCAATCCCAAATCATAATACGGATCGCTCGAGCCTTCAAAACACCCAAAACAACGCTAAAACTCAAAATCACACCTCAAAACCCCAAGAACCAAACTTAGGAACTTTAAGTTTTCTAGACTTCGCTAACAATGCGCAGAACCGACCTATACAACTCGAAATGACACCAAATTTTGCAGGCAAGTCATAATTAACATAACGGAACTATTCCCGATCTTGGAATTCCGTTCGGACCTCAATAACACAAAATCACGTACAAAACCATAATAGGAACTTAAGGAGCTTCTTATTTAAATATTGGGCGCCGAAACGCTCCCGGGTCATCAGAAACCCATTCCGAGCATACGCCCAGGTCCAAAATCATCACACAAAGCTACTGGAACCGACGAAACTCGATTTCGAGGTCGTTTACCCAAAATGTTCAAGTCAAACTTGGCTTTAAATGCCAACCTTAAGGAACCAATTGTTCCTATAGCACTCTAAACACCTCTGAATCCCGGACCACCAGCCCCCACAAGTTATAAATCATAAAAAGTCGCTATGGGAAGTTTTATTTAGGGGAACGGGGTTTGGTAGCACAAAAAGACCGGTCGGTTCGTTACATTCTCCACCTCTTAAACAAACGTTCATCCTCGAAGGGGTCTAGAATCATACCTGAAATGCTGAATATGTGTGGATATCTGCTCCGCATGTCCTCCTTTAGATTCCCAGGTCGCCTCCTCAACTGGATGGCCCTTCCACTGGACCTTTACGGTAGAAACTCTCTTGGACCTCAATTGGCGGTCCTGTCTATCAATAATAGCAACTGGCTCTTCCTCGTAGTCCAACCTCTCTTCCAACTGAAGAGTGCTGAAATCAACCACATGAGAGAAGTCGGCGTGGTACCTCCGGAGCATGGATACATGAAAAACTGGGTGAACTCCTGATAAATTGGGAGGCAAGGCTAGCTCATAAGCAACCTCCCCAACTCGCCTCAATACCTCGAATGGACCTATAAACCTCGGGCTCAACTTGCCCTTCTTCCCAAACCTCATAATACCCTTCATAGGCGAGACTTTCAACATGACCCCATCTCCCTCCATAAATAATACATCACACGCCCTCTGATCCGCATAACTCTTCTGTCTGGACTGTGCTGTACGGAGCCTCTCCTGAATCAACTTCACCTTCTCCAAGGCATCCCTCACTAGGTCGGTGCCATGTAACTTAGCCTTGCCAGGCTCAAACCACCCGATGGGAGAACGACATCGCCGATCATACAAAACCTCAAATTGTGCCATCTCAATGCTGGACTGATAACCATTATTGTAATAAAACTCGACCAAAGGCAAGAACTGGTCCCACTGACCTCCAAAGTCAATCACACATGCCCTGAGCATGTCCTCCAATATCTGAACGGTACGCTCCGACTGACCATCATTCTGAGGGTGAAATGATGTGCTGAGGTCAATCTGGGTGCCCATCTCGCTATGTAATGCTCTCCAGAAGTGTGAGGTAAACTGAGGACCTCGATTTGATATAATGGATATCGGCACACCATGCAACTGGACTATCTCCCGAATGTAGATCTGGGCCAACCTCTCAGAAGTATATGTAGTAGCTACTGGAATGAAATGCGCCGATTTGGTCAATCTATCCACAATGACCCAAACCACGTCCACCTTCCACAAAGTCCAAGGCAACCCAACCACGAAGTCCATAGCGATGCGCTCCCATTTCCACTCAGGGATGGGCATTTACTGAAGTAGGCCTCCTGGCCTCTGGTGATCATACTTCACCTGCTGGAAATTAAGACACCTAGTCACATACCCCACAATGTCCTTCTTCATCCGCCTCCACCAGAAATGCTGCTTCAAGTCACGATACATCTTCGTAGCACCAAGATGAATAGAATACCGAGAACTGTGGGCCTCCTATAGAATCCTCTCCCTCAGGCCATCAATATTAGGAACACATAAGCGGCCCTGAAGTCTCAGAACACCATCCTCTCCAATAGTAGCCTCCTTGGCCCTACCCTGAACCATTGTCTTCCGAAGCTCTGCTAAGCACGGCACATAGAACTGCCAGGCCTTAATCTCCCCCAATAACAAAGACTGAGCAACCACGTGTGCTAAAACTCGACGAGGCTATGAAAGGTCTAACCTCACTAGGCAATTGGCGAAGGAATAAATGTCCAAGGCTAGAGGTCTCTCCTCTACTGTGATATAAGCCAAGCTGCCCATACTCTCCGCCTTCCCGCTCAAGGCATCTGCTACCACATTTGCCTTGCCCGGGTGATAAAGAATGGTGATATCATAATCCTTCAACAACTCAAGCCATCTGCGCTACCTCAAATTAAGATCCTTCTGTTTGAAAGAGTGCTGCAAGCTACGGCGGGCTGTATAAACCTCACAGGACACTCCATACAAGCAGTGCCTCCAAATCTTAAGAGAATGAACAATCACCGCCAACTCCAAATCGTGCACAGGGTAATTCTTCTCATGAACCTTCAGATGGCGTGAAGTATAAGCAATAACTCTCCCCTCCTGCATCAATACCCACCCCAAGCCAACGCGTGAAGCGTCGCAATATACTGTGTACATCCCAGAACCGGAAGTCAATACTAGAACTGGTGTTGGGGTCAATGCTGTCTTGAGCTTCTGAAAGCTCCCCTCATACTCGTCAGACCATCGAAACGGGGCATTCTTCTTAGTCAATCTAGTCAATGGAGCTGCAATGAAGAGAAACCCTCCACAAATCGGCGATAATAGCCTGCTAGGCCCAAAAAGCTCCTGATCTCTGTAGCTGAAGTAGGACGCGACCAACTCTGAACTGCTTCGATTTTCTGAGGATCAACCTTGATACCCTCTCCGAATACCACATGCCCCAAAAATGCCACGGAATCCAACCAAAATTCACACTTGGAGAACTTAGCATATAGCTTCTGTTCTCGCAAAGTTTGGAGCACAACTCTCAAATGCTGGTCGTGCTCCCCCAGGCTACGTGAGTAAATCAAAATGTCATCAAGACAATGACAAAAGAATCAATATACGTCCTGAACACCCTATTCATCAAGTCCATGAATGCTGCTGGGGCATTAGTCAAGCCAAAGAACATCACCAGGAACTCATAATGGC
>ML408637.1:1662-13322 GCA_005239525.1 Nicotiana knightiana | reverse complement strand
AAGCTCATAAAATGCAAGGTATATAATGCTTAAAATCATGAATTCTAGCCACTCATCACCTACTTTCATGGAATAGCAACAATAATAAATAAAATCTAAAATTTTTCTAAAATAAATAATTCTTTATACATTGCATATTCCCCAAAACTCGGTAGTACAAGTCATAAGCTCTATAAAGAGTTTTACTACAACTTCTAAATACAATTGCTAGGGGGTAAGTGAAAATAGTGTAAATACAAAATAGGAAGGTGACTCCGAAGCCTGCGAACGCAAAAGCAGGTTACCTTGAGTCTCCTTAGCAAGAGTCCGCACAGCTACTAACAATCAATACCTGGATCTGCACAAAAAAATGTGCAGAAGTGTAGAATGAGCACACCACAGCGGTGCCCATTAAGTATCAAGACTAACCTCAGTGAAGTAGTGACGATGACTAGTCAAGACACCCATTGGTCTAATAAATCAACGGGCATAAATATAGGAATGATAGGGCATGCCACCTATCTAATGACTACACAACATAGTTAACAACATAGCAACTTCAATGCGGAAGGAAATACAACAATGAATGATGAAACATAATAAAAATACACAGAAGGATGGACGGGAACACAACCCAAGTACGAAAATCACAACACAATAAAGACATGTAGTAACTCAACACTACTTAGTCTCCACACAAGGACTTGGCCACAAATAACATTAAAATGGTCAAATCTTCGAGTGTAAACTTTCACCCGCAATTTTTTATATTGAAAACTTTAAGGTAAGATCCTTTTAAAAGGGAAATTCTTTTGAAGTATAATTTTTCCAACAAATGTCTCTCAGACATAATTTTCTTCAAGATCAAAGCTTTTCAATATATTTTTCCAAAGAAAGTGTCCTTAAAACATAGTTTTTCTGCAACATAAACATTTTTCAAATATTCTCTTCCAAAGGGATATCCTTCAACATAGTTTTGTTTAACATAAACATTTTTCAAATATTCTCTTCCAAAGGGATATCCTTCAACATAGTTTTGTTTAACATAAACATTTTTCAAATATTCTCTTCCAAAGGGATATCCTTCAACATAGTTTTGTTTAACATAAACATTTTTCAAATATTCTCTTCCAAAGGGATATCCTTCAACATAGTTTTGTTTAACATAAACATTTTTCAAATATTCTCTTCCAAAGGGATATCCTTCAACATAGTTTTGTTTAACATAAACATTTTTCAAATATTCTCTTCCAAAGGGATATCCTTCAACATAGTTTTGTTTAACATAAACATTTTTCAAATATTCTCTTCCAAAGGGATATCCTTCAACATAGTTTTGTTTAACATAAACATTTTTCAAATATTCTCTTCCAAAGGGATATCCTTCAACATAGTTTTGTTTAACATAAACATTTTTCAAATATCCTTTTTCCAAAGGAATGTCTTTCAACATAGTTTTATTCAGGATAATTATTTTTCAAATTGGACATTCCAATATAATTGTCTTTCAAACGTAATTCCTTTGATAAAATCTACCGGGATCCCGTCCCATAGTCCCGAATTCATCACACAATACAGAGGATCTCCCGGAATACGTCTGTAGTCCCAAAATCAATATGCAATACAGGGGGAAAGCTCCCAGAATACGTCCGTAGTCCCAATTTAAATATGCAGTACAGGGGAAAGTTCCCGGAATACGTATGTAGTCCCAAAATCAATATGCAGTACAGGGGGAAAGCTCCTAGAATACGTCCATAATCCCAATTTAAATATGTAGTAAAGGGGAAAAGCTCCCAGAATATGTCCGTAGTCCCAATTTAAATATGCAGTACAGGGGGAAAGCTCCCGGAATACGTCTGTTGTGCCAATTTAAATATGCAGTACATGGGGAAAGCTCCCGGAATACGTCCGTAGTCCCAATTTAAATATGCAGTACAGGGGGGAAAGCTCCTGGAATACGTCTGTAGTCCCAATTTAAATATGCAGTGCAACAACCAAAGACAACAACTATAGCACGACAGAAGATTCGTACATCACCACATCAAAGACAAAGCAACCAGGACAATGACACAAGATACGGCGAATAAATCAATACAAGAACTTCAATTCACAAAGAACTCGTTCACAAGGAATAATCACGACACATAATACTAAGTGCAAAAGGGAACAACTTGACCAGGGAAAAACAAGACAAGCAACAAATCCACAAATTCAAGTCAACAATAAGAAGACAACACAAGTCAAATAATTCCAAGTAAGGACAAGTCGATTAAGGTATAGAGTATCTAAACTTCTTTTAAGGTTGAGCAGTTATGAGGATATTCAACAATTTCACTTAAGGACAAGTAGCAGGAGAATAATAATAACTTCAGTTAAAACAAAAAAATAATTATAGGATGAGATGAAGATAATTACAATTTGAGATAAGAAGTTAAGAGGATCTAGCATGACAGTAAAAAGGAGTAAATTTTTCAGATAAGTCAATTAGGAGTCAGATAGGCAAGAGGAGTAAATCCAAAAGTAGGAAATCCTACATTTAGGCAAGTAAAGATAAAACTAGAAATTTTGAAATTCAATCATGCCAAGAACAATTCATACTCATAAGAACCTAAGATTCCAAAAAGGCAAAATTTTCCACAAATAAGTCTGAGCACGCACTCGTCACCTCGCGTACACGGACTACAAACAACATAGAAGACTCAAATCCTAAGAAGAAATTCCCCCACACAAGGTTAGGCAAGATACTTACCTCAACCGCTCAAACCAAACTTAAAATCACGTTATTTCCACGAGTATCCGACTCCAAATGGCCCAAATCTAATCAAATCAATAGCATCGGGTAAATAATACTACAAGCAACTAGTTTAACTAATAAATTCGAAGCTAAGACGCGAAATTAGGAAAATTTTCCAAAAGGTCCCCCGCGCCCACGTCTCGGAAATGAGTGAAAGTTACAATTTTAGAACACCCATTCACTCACAAACTCATTCGAACATGAATCATCGAAAACTGACGTCAAAATCTCATTCAAATCTCGGATTTCTATTTGGGGAACCTTCCTCCCATTTTCATGATTTCCCCCTAAATTCATTGATTATATTGAAGAAATTGCTATAGATTAATGATATAAAAGTGAAATAAGGTTAGGAATCGCTACCTATGACTCTTCTCCTCCAAACCCACTCAAAATTTTCAAATCCCGAGCTCCAAATCGATTTTAGAAGTTATGAAATCAAACCCTCGATTTTTCTTATTTCTGCCCAGCTGCTCTGTCACGACCCAATTTCCCACACGGGTCGTGATGGCGCCCAACAACGGGGTTAGGCAAGCCAACGTAAATTCTACCAAGTGTTACCAGTTTTAGACATTTATTTACAGGATATTGCCGATGACATGAAAGTAAAACATCTGATACGTGAGTCAAAAGATAAACATATGTATGAAAATGCAGCCCGACAACCCAAAATATACGCACGTGTGTGCCAGGAACTAGTGTCACGAGTGTCGCGGGCAACTATCAGAATACACCAGAATACATAAATATATACAATCCCATAGTCTGAATGAAATAGACGGGAGAATAACAAAAGGAAACTCCAAGGTGTTGCTAGGAAATCTCTACGAAGAGCAGCTCACCGTGAAGTATAACCAACCCCAGTCAGTATCTAGCACCGAACTGATGATCAGACGTACCAACCTCCAGACCTGTACAGTCAAGTACAGAAGAAAAGAAAGTGCAACATGAGTACATACATAAGTACGTACCCAATGAGTATCCGGCCTAATCTCGAAGAAGTAGTGACGAGAAGTCGACTCGATACTCACTAAGGTCCAACAATAATAATGTAAGACAGGATATAAGGAACACAGTAGGCAAGTAACAGAGTAAAATAAATAAGAAGAAGTCACAGAGTTTCCAAATAAACACTAAAACAATAGCAAATCCCCTTTGTATTCTTCCTCAAATCCATCATCGACTCATAAGTCGGGAAACAGTACCGAGTAGACATACGCACATAAGTGTAAGACATTTGGCTGGAGTCATAAGGGAGAATAGCTATGCACTGCGGGGGATCGACCAGCCCGCACCAAGAGTGCATGCTCACCGTGTAATCATATCAAGAGTAGCTATGCACTGTCGGGGATCGACCGGCCCGTACCAAGAGTGCATGCTTACCAATAATCAAGCCTACGCACTGCCGGGGATCGACCGGCCCGTACCAAGAGTGCGTTTATTAGGATATCATGTAGTATCATGGTATTACTTCGTCCATGCACTTCCGGGGATCGATCGGCCCGAACCAAGAGTGCATTGTCAATTAATTCCCTATGCACTGTCGGGGATCGACCGGTCCGTACCAAGAGTGCACTAATAATCTGCCGTGGCATAAGACCCGCTCCCATAAGAGTGAAGGAAACTTACATATCGCTCGCGGAATGTAAATTGCAAAGCGAAAACACGCGTATATCAAATATCAAGCCTACTTCACATATTGAACTTTTCCAATTACCTAATCAAATGGAATACTCAAGGAGACAGTGATATATTCAAGCAAGAACATATAACAGGTAAAATCATTTCAAAGCAGAATACAAGGCATGCTGTGGTCCTAGGCTACACGGACATAAAAGGTGTAGTCGCTACGTGCAGACTCTCGCCACGTGGTACACACGTAGCCCCCAAAACAATACATGCAACACATAGAATACCTATGGGGACATTTCCCTCTTACAAGGTTAGATAGAGACTCACCTCGACAAAGCACTCCTCGGACCAAGGACCGGGTCAAAAGATGCGTCCGAAACTCCGAATTTACTCTTGACGGCTCACAACTAGCCAATCATAATATAATTAAGTCAATTTCAGTCCCAAGAAGGAGAACTAACAAGAAATCCCAAAATTTAAGCATTCTTGACGATTCTTGAAATTTTGACCAGGTCCCACACATTCGAATTTCGAAAATTCTTGAAGGAATCAATTACCCGAGGTCTAAGGGTTGTAATTATACTAGTCATACAAGAATTCATGGCTCAAAGGAGATAATTCATTAGTTTTCCCAAAACCCATTTTCAATTCAAGCCTTGATTATTCTAAGAATTAGTAGGGGATTTCCTTGGCAATTCATGACTTTAATTAGATAAATGGAGTAGAATCACTCACCTTAGACAATCTTGGTCGAGGTTGGAGTGACCTGGAGCTTGGGAGTTCAACAATGAGGGTTTAAAATGAATGTGGTGAAAAAGACCCATTTTGGAACTTAAATAGGGACTGCCTACAGGGATTCTCTCACCTGCGACTTTGGGACCGCAGGTGCGGTCTCGCACCTGCGAAGAAATGGCCGCGCCTGCGGAGCTGGGCCTGGGGCTGGGCATCGCACCTGCGGAGAAGGAGTCCGCACCTGCGGCTGCCTTGCTCGCACCTACGATGGGGGTCGCTCCTGTGATAGCTGGGACCGCAGGTGAGATATCGCACCTGCGACTGGTAGACCGCAGGTGCAGTCACACCAGAAGCAGCCACACCAACAGTGATGCTGGTTTTTGGCTCCGTGCAGGGTCCGGGAGGCCCCTGGGCCCACCCGAGCCCCAGACAAAATATACCAACAAGTCCCAAATCATATGACGGACTCTCTCGAGCCCACGGAACACTCAAAACATCGCTGAAACTCAAAATCACCCTCCAAAACCCCTTGAATCAAATTAAGAATTTAAGAAATTCCAGAATTCATTATATTGCGATGAACGGGTCTATACTACTCGAAATGACCCCAAATTTTGCAGACAAGTTATAAATTACTATACGGAACCATTCCTAGTCCCGAAATTTCATTCGGACCTCGATAGAATAAAATCGCATCCCAACCCAAATTTCAAATATAAGGAAATCCCGATTTTTATTTCGGGCGCCGAAATGCTCCCGGGTCATCAGAAACCCGAGCCGAACATACGCCCAAGTCTGAAATCATAATACGGAGCTACTGGAGCTGCCATAACTCGATTCCGAGGTCGTTTGCTCAAAATACTGACCGAGGTCAAATTTGGCCAAATAGGCCAACCTTAAGGAACCAAGTTTTCCTAAACCATCCAAATCACTCCCAAATCCCGAAACGCCCGCTCCCACGAGTCATAAAGCACGAATAGTTGCAAAGGAAGGTTTCATTCAGGGAAACGAGATCCTAATACGAAAAACGACCGGCTGGGTTGTTACATTCTCCACCTCTTAAACAAACGTTCATCCTCGAACGGGTCTAGAATCATACCTGAGGTGCTGATAAGTGTGGATATCTGCTCCGCATGTCCTCTTCACACTCCTAGGTCACCTCCCCAACTGGTTGGCCCCTCCACTGAACCTTTACAACAGCAACTCTCTTGGACCTCAACTGACGGGTCCTGTCTATCAACAATTGCAATTGGCTCCTCCTTGTAGCCCAACCTCTCATCCAACTGAATAGTGCTGAAATCGACCACATGAGAGAAGTCGGCGTGGTACCTCCGAAGCATGGATACATGGAAAACTGGGTGAACTCCTGATAAGCTGGGAGGCAAGGCCAGCTCATAAGCAACCTCCCCAACTCGCCTCAATACCTCGAATGGACCTATAAACCTTAGGCTCAACTTGCCCTTCTTCCCAAACCTCATAATACCCTTCATAGGTGAAACCTTCAACAGGATTCTATCTCCCTCCATGAATGACACATCACGCGCCCTATGATCCGCGTAACTCTTCTGTCTGGACTGTACTGTACGGAGTCTCTCCTGAATCAACTTTACCCTCTCCAAGGCATCCCTCACCAGGTCGGTGCCATATAACTTAGCCTCACCGGGCTCAAACCACCCGATAGGGGAACGACATCGCCGACCATACAACGCCTCGAATGGTGCCATCTCAATGCTGGACTGATAACTATTATTGTAAGCAAACTCAGCCAAAGGCAAGAATTGGTCCCACTGACCCTCGAAATCAATTACACATGCCCTGAGCATGTCCTCCAATATCTGAACTGTACGCTCTGACTGACCATTAGTCTGGGGATGAAATGATTTTGCTGAGGTCTATCTGGGTGCCCATCTCACTATGCAATGCTCTCCAGAAGTGCGAGGTGAACTGAGGGCCTCGATCTGATATGATGGACACCGGCACACCATGCAACCGGACTATCTCCCGGATGTAGATCTGTGCCAACCTCTCAGATGAATATGTGGTAGCAACTGGAATGAAATGCGCCGATTTGGTCAACCTATCCATAATGACCCAAACTGCGTCCGCCTTCCGCGTAGTCCGAGGCAATCCAACCACGAAGTCCATAGCAATGCGCTCCCATTTCCACTCAGGAATGGGCATCTGCTGAAGTAAGCCCCATGGCCTCTGATGCTCATACTTAACCTGCTGGCAATTGAGGCACCTAGTCACATACTCCACAATGTTCTTCTTCATCCGCCTCCACCAGAAATGCTGCTTCAAATCACGATACATTTTCGTAGCATCAGGGTGCATAGAATATCGAGAATTGTGTGCCTCCTCTAGAATCCTCTCCCTCAGGCCACCAACATTAGGAACACATAAACGTCCCTGAGGTCGCAGAACACCATCCTCACTAATAGTAACCTCCTTGGCCCTACCCTGAACCACTGTTTCCCGAAGCTCTGCCAAGCACTGATCATAAAACTGTCGGGCCTTAATCTCCCCCACTAACGAAGACTGATCAACCGCATGTGCCAATACTCAACGAGGCTCTGAAAGATCTAATCTCACCAAGCGATTGGCCAGGGACTGAATGTCCAAGGCTAGAGGTCTCTCCTCCGCAACAATATAAACCAAGCTACCCATACTCCCAGCCTTCCGGCTCAATGCATCTGCCACCACATTAGCCTTGCCCGGGTGATAAAGAATGGTAATATCATAATCCTTCAACAACTCAAGTCATATGTGCTGCCTCAAATTAAGATCCTTCTATTTAAATAAGTGCTGCAAGCTGCGGTGGTCGGTGTAGACCTCACAGGACACCCCATACAAATAGTGCCTCCAGATCTTAAGAGCATGAACAAACGCTGCCAACTCCAAATCATACACAGGGTAGTTCTTCTCATGAATCTTCAGCTGGCGCGAAGCATAAGCAATAACTCTCCCCTCCTGCATCAACACGCACCCCAAGCCAATGCGTGAAGCGTCGCAATACTCTGTGTACCTCCCAGAGCCGGATGGCAATATTATGACTGGCGCTGAGGTCAATGTTGTCTTGAGCTTCTGAAAGCTCGCCTCACACTCGTCCGACCATCGAAACGGGGCATTCTTCTGAGTCAATCTGGTCAATGGAGCTGCAATAGAAGAGAAACCCTCCACAAATCGGCGATAATAACCTGCTAGGCCCAAAAAGCTCCTGATCTCAGTAGCTGAAGTAGGACGCAACCAACTCTGAACTGCCTCGATCTTCTGAGGATCAACCTTGATACCCTCTCCGGATACCACATGCCCCAAAAATGCCACGGAATCCAACCAAAACCCACACTTGGAGAGCTTAGCATAAAGCTTCCGCTCTCGCAAGGTCTGGAGCACAACTCTCAAATGTTGCTCGTACTCCCCCAAGCTAAGGGAGTAAATCAAAATGTCATCAATGAAGACAATGACGAAGGAATAAATATACGGCCTGAATACCCTATTCATCAAGTCCATAAAGGCTGCTGGGGCATTAGTCAAACTAAAGGACATCACCATGAACTCATAATGGCCATATCTCGTACGAAAAGCAGTCTTCGGAACATCTGAAGCCCGAATCTTCAACTGATGATACCCTGACCTCAAGTCAATCTTAGAAAACACACGAGCACCCTGCAGTTGGTCAAACAAATCATTGATGCGAGGCAAAGGATACTTGTTCTTAATGGTAACCTTGTTCAACTGGCATTAGTCAATACACATCCGCATAGACCCATCCTTCTTCTTTACAAATAAGACTGGAGCACCCCACGGAGACACATGATCACGCTCAACTATGTCTAATAAAAGACTAAGCGGGCGTTGCAAATATAATCTGGGGTATTATGACCAGAGTCGATCCCACAGGGAGTTAACGTATCAAGCAAGCTGTCAGCATACTAAACTTTCACTTGGTGTTGTTTAAACTACTACAACTGAATGAAAATTTTAAAACTAAAGATTAACTACAATAAGGTGTAAACAATTGTAATAAAGGTCTAAGGTTATGGTTTCCCCCGTCGGTGAACTTACTTCTCGGATACTTCATATAGCTTGATTAGTTGTCTCTATCAATCATGAACACTCTATCTACCATAAATCTCTCTCAAGTAATTGTGATAATTTACTAGACGCACTCTCTCAAGTTACGCTAGCTAGATTGCATTACAGTTCACTTTAGATTGCACCCGAAGTATCGTTATTTCTAATCCAACTTCTAAACCCTCGGTTATGACTTTCGTCTATACTCCGGGAGTGATGTTGTTCAAACAACTACCTAAATATGCACTCTCTCTCAAGTAGATACATAATAAATAGGAACAACTAATTGAGGGCCCTTCAATCAACTACAACAAGAACGTAGTTGAACAAATAGAGATTAATCAACCAATCAAAACTATATTAATATCACAATAAGTTTATACCCCAACGGGTTCCACCAAAACCCTAGATTAAGAAAATTAGCTACTCATATTCATAAGAATCAATTCCAAAATAACTTTCAGAATTGAACTACAAAATAATAAATAAATGCTATAAAAATAAATGTTTGCTTCACTGAGTAGTTATCCACAGGTTTTTCCTTCACTTTAATGGTTTCTGTCCTCTTTCAAGTTGTGTTTTTGGGTCTATTTATATGTTTGGGACAAACCCTAAACGTGTAGGATACTTCTACTCAAATCGGGAAACACTTAAAATCTTCAAAACTCGGATTGGACCAGACCAGGGACTTGACTTTATGGCCCAAACGCCTGGATAAAGCCAGGCCAGGCCTGGCGTTATGGCTCTAACGCCTGGATAAACCAGGCTAGGCCTGGCCTTAAGGATCAAACGCCTGAATAAAGCCAGGCCAGGCCTGGCGTTATGGCTCTAACGCCTGGATAAACCAGGCTAGGCCTGGCCTTAAGGATCAAACGCCTGAATAAAGCCAGGCCAGGCCTAGCCTTAAGGCTCAAACGCCCGGCTATAGCCTGGTGCACTCCTCTTCGCCTATTGAGCGTATTTTTGACGTTTTTGCATCCATTTAGCTCGGTTTCCATCTCTAATTCACCTACACATGAAATAGACTCCATTATGCACATACAGCGTATATTTTTATCATTAACGCACATAAAATGTAAGGCATATAACGTGTTAAACCATGAATTCTAGCCACACATCAACACCCCACACTTAAACTTTTGCTCGTCCTCGAGCAATCAAACTACACTCATGTACACAACTTATTAAGCAAATCCCTTAACACGTTATACCAAGAATTTTTAAAACAGTTTAATCACAGAGGTGTGACATCCTCGCCTCAATAATCGACTCACATATACCATGCTTTATTCACAATTCACTAACTACTCTAACTTAGAGGTCAACAACATTACCTTTCCTTCATGAATCATGTTCCCTCACCAAATCAAAGAGCTAGTTCCACACACAATGAAATTTAAGAACACTTAGGAACTCAAGATAGAAAGAATTCACTCGCTCTCAGAAATAATATTCATATGCCACAAAAGATGCACCATAGGCTTGCCCGTAGTGTACTACTCTACTAATCGAGCTCATTCAGTCTAGGATCAAGTAGGACTTTATTTGGTTGTAATGTAGGCTGCGGGACGGGTAGGATACATTTGGATATAAGAGTGACTACACCTCCCTAAGCACTTTAATACATATACTTTCGCACTCAACCTCAAACTTATATTAAGCCAAACTCCACCTTCACATCAATGTTATTACCCTATACTTCTTTAAACACAATTACATTAAGAGTCACCACGTATATAATTTTCTTTCACAACAATACAACTATTTTTTCTATATTTTTTTTCCTTTTTCTCAAGTGACTCTTACTTTTTCGAACAGTGCACCTTTCTCCGCATTTCAATTATTCCCCTCAAAAACCAACCTACCACCCCACACTTTAACTTTTCCATATTTCATCACTTTTTCAGTGCTTACGAGAGGTGACAAGGTTCAAATATATGATCGATTCAAACAAAGGGGTATGGCTTGTAATGTGGTTGCCAAAGAAACAGGATTATAGGCTCAACGGGGTTAACTACGATACATAACAATTAGGTGGGTAAAATATACATAGCTGGCTCAACAAAGAAATGCCTATATCACTTCCAAGACTGAACAAAACTTCTATTTCGCTTTGCACACGCACGGGGCAAGTTCTAGACATCAAATACAATGCACAGAATAACATACAAACCTCACACACATGGCACATAACTCGCTCAGGATTGGATTTATCACGACACTCCTGTCAAAGCAGTTAAGCAAATTTTAAGAATCCCTGATTTAAGGTATTTATCTTGGAGTCAAAAAATATTGAGCCTAAGCGTCACAACCACAGTACTGACTATTCTCAAGGCATCACAACGTTCCGATATATTGCTACGATTAATCCCTTAATCATGTGGTTACTACTCCTAAAAATTAAAAACTACCTACACCCGGTTCAATTAAAAACCCTTGGAAAAGAACC
>ML408632.1:211580-257225 GCA_005239525.1 Nicotiana knightiana | reverse complement strand
TAATGCTCATAAAATGTAAGGTATATCACATGTTAAACTATGCAATTTAGTCTCGCATCATAAGCTAATCGATGTAAGCTCGGGAATGAGATTATTTTGAGGATATAAGTATTACACTATTTCAAACAAGTGATACATAAATTTGTGAAGGTGAGAGGGTAAGAGAATCGAAGAAAATGAATTTCGTCGAAGTTTGACAATTTGGGATAAAATACGATCCGAGCTATAATACCCGGTATTTATGGACTAATGTCATACAAGGTATCACATGACCATGATAGTAAGATGTATAAAGTATATTAAAAGTGTGTAGTATTTTAAGTAATTTGAGATAATTCTTAATTATGTGATTTTTGGTGGGAGATTAACTATGTAATTAAGGAAATGGGTTATAAAATTTGGATAGGTTTAGATCCCCCATCGTGGCAACAACCCATACCCAAATTAATGACTCTTGAATCACAAAACTAGGTGGCACATTTAAGGGGTCTTTTGGGAAAGACTAAGCCATAAGTGGGGCCCTCACCCACTAATACAAAAGGAATCTCTAAATCACACCATGGAGATGCTTATAAATAGTAATAGTGGAGCTCAAAGTTTTAAAAGAAGATTATTTACTTCATTAAGGTTTGAGGCAAAGCTTGCTAAATAAAGTGTTTTTCGCAACTGACGTGTGTTAGAGGCATTATCAAGAGAATCGACTCAGGTATGTTAAGGTTATCCCTTCTTTTCTTTTGGCATGATCCATACGATACAAATGAAACGAGCAAATGCACAACTTTCATAAATGACTCTATTAATAGAAATGTTAAAGACGCTTATGATCTTGATTCCCCATGTGTCCTATTATTCTATCGTATGTTAAAGGGTCTCAGAAAAATATGTAAGTTGAGAAGAGTTTACTTCATGATGTTACTCAATGGAATAATGGTCTTATGACATTTCAGGAGATTTTATTGACGTACTTCTCATGCATTGCATTCATTTACATTGACCCATGACCATATGGTGTGTTATATACGCGTATATATGTATATGGGATATGAAAAAATGTTACGACGTTATATATGCACCACCACCTAATCAGCTGGTATACGTTGATGATTTGCCCACAGTGGCCGAGATGATATGATGGGATGCCCTCAGAGGCTTGATGATGTTATGAACGCATATACCCATACATGGTATAATATTTATACGCATATGCATGACATTATAATATTAAATTATTCACAAAGCTATTCATATATACATGTTGAGTGTTTTATTCCATGTTTCCCTCATGTCTATTGTTTATTGATTTTCATTCGTTACATACTCGATACATTATTGTACTGACGTCCCTTCTGCTTGGGGACACTGTGTTTCATGCCCGCATGTCCCGATAGACAGGTTGAGAGTCCTCCAAGTAGACTATCAGCTCAGCGGAAGATGTTGGTGCGCTCTATTTGCTCCGGAGTTGCTTATTTGGTCAGTATGATTTAGACAAGTATTGATTAGTATGTAAGGGCCCTGTCTCGGCCTTATGATGTTTATGCACTCTTAGAGGCTTGTAGACATATGCCATGTATATGAAAGATTGTATGACCTTGTCGGCCTATGTTCAGTGTACGAGTGATTATTTTTGCCTTATAGGCCCATACATTATATGTATAAGTCAGTATATCAGGTTGGGTTATTTTATGCCAAGTTTTCCCTCATGTTTTATTCTTGTTACCTCATACAGCCCTTCTGGACCATTTACCCATGTTGATGTAATGAAAAAGATATGTTATGTTGGTACTCGGTTGAGTAAGGCATCGGGTGCCTGTCGCGGCTCATCGGTTTGGGTCATGATAAAAGTGGTATCAGAGAAGTTCTGTCCTAGAGAGTCTACAAGTCGTGTATAGTAGAGTCTTTTTTATGTGTGTGTTGTGCACCACATTTATAAGCAGGAGTCTATAGGGCATTTAGGACTGTCACTCTTTTTTCTTACTCTAGATCGTGTGGTAGAGCTCACTTATAAGAATCAAATTCCTAACTTCAATTTTATTGGTAATAAGACAATACCTACATCTATAAAGACATTTTGTAAGAGATTGAAGGTGGTTATGGAAGAGTTGAATCAGAGGAACTCGATTTTTCATGATGCTTATGATGAGTAAATATAAGGTCTTCAGTAGATCATGTGTATACTAAGACTTGTGAGCTTTTGGAGAAGGAGCCCTAAGGCATGAATATCTATCCACCCATATGGTAAAAAGCAACGAGAGAATCATAAGGTAGATACAAGTTTCAACAAGTAAAATAAGCAAGATGAAGAAGGGTAAGAGGTACTAACTAGTGAAGATTATCATTACTTACCACTCAGGAAGGGAGATATAAGCATTTTGAGTTATCTTCAACAGTAACAGAGGTATGTATAATTGGCCACACCCATCTCAGTTATGCCCTATAAGAGCTAACAAGTATGATTTAAGAGAAGGACGGGATATCAGGATTCCAGTGGGGTTAGAGTAACCCAAAGTGATGGATGGATTGTTTGCATTAGTTGACATATTTGAAGGATATTGCAAATATGTTAATAGATCTCCTTGTGAGACACCCAGATGGTGCACACTAGAATAGTACATCTAGATATGAATACTAGAATGTTCAAAAAAAAAAAAGATTTTACAAAGACAGGCAATGGAATCCTGGAAGGGATAAATATTACCTTAGTGTGACTCCCATCCTTAGTAGATAAAGAATGTTAGGCAACCCGAAGAGCCAGTGGATGGGGCAAAGGGGAGCTAAAAGCAAAAGAATGTCTTGTTGAAGTTTTCAGAATAAGGTGATAGACAAAAATATTAGCAGGGAGATAAGAAGAGAGATAATGAAGCATTATGAGTAAGATTTGATACATGAATGATAACTCTAGATCAAAACATGGCAGTATTACAGAGTCTATAGCCAAGGGAAGGAAAAGATGAGAGGTGACAGGACTTGAGACAAAAAAAGGGTATAGGCCATAAAGTCATATCCTCATTTCGAGAAATAAGTTTGTGATTATCAAAAGGAAAAGTTAGACCCCAGAGTAATAGAAATCAATATGGATTGGTGAACCAGATAAACTAAACATGAATTAGGAACTGAGTGATTTGGTAATGGTCGGCATCATGAGAATTTCATATTGCATTCCGACGATAATAGAATGGACAACAGAAGAATATTAATGAGAAATTCAGAGAATGGTCATTCGGGAAGACGCTTCCCTAGAGCAACAATATGAGCAAAGTTAAGCTTAAGGGACTATGTGCGCCAACTACACTAGGTGTCACCCTCGTAAATAAGGAATTTTGGTATCCTTGGTACATAAGGATTATCGCAAGGCGAGTAAGGGTCATCGATGATATGAAAGGGCGCCAAAGATTAAGAGGTAAAACATCTATAGGTAGATATAAATATTAGCATTTCCCTAAAGGGGGATAAATGGAGTTATGTAGCATTAAGTCAGAATTAAGTGGTTCAGTAACTATGGAATGGTAAAGGAAGAATGCGATAAAAATGAGAAAGGAATGAGATTACACTTATCCGAATCCTACTGATATGCTACGATTCCAGAACATTATGCAAGCTTAACGTCAAGGAAAGGAAGTAAGGGTTCTTGCCCGGGTTGTTATTGATAAATAAGGAGCCAGTGCGAGAGGAAAGTTATGACAAAGGAAATAACCCAAGAAAAATTTCCCGGAATATTGATATGAGAAGTGGCCAACGAGTAATTAGTAGTTGATTCAGGAAGGGCCTATTTATGGCTAGACAGGAGGATACAGACAAATCAACATATCGTGCAAGATAAACATAGTAAAACCTAATATAGTGAATTCAGTCTCGCGGATATGACATCGTGATCCTTGAGAAATATTCAGATAGGAGTTGGGGTAGTTAAAGGTGTCGTATAAGTTTTATGAAAATAAAAGAGAGTGCCACTGGGAAACAGTCAAAATTTAAGTTCAAAAGCAACCCTACAAGCATAAGGGCGTGAAGATAAGTAACTACAGATAATTATAGGCGAGGAAGGACATCAATAATTCCGTCGAATATACGATGTAATAAGCTCGCAACTTTACAAGAGTCATAGGGTCCTCCCTAAGTACTACAATGAAAGACTACGGGAGGAAATAAGGAAAAAGGTTTCAACCTAAGATCAGTAACCTAAAGAGGAAATGGTATTATAACAAGTCTCACAACAAAATTGTATGTACTCCAAAAGAAAGTGGCACCAACCGTGGCTAATGAATGGGAAGTAAAATCAAAACTAGTATTCAAGATCATATGAGTTGCACGAAACTTTCGGTATGCGTGGGAACTAAGATAATCCAAGCATTCATGCACCAAGTGGCAGAACGACTAGGAAAAGCAATTGCTTGCAATTAAAGAAAGTTGAGAAAGAATGAAAGGAATTATTCGATCAATGATCTAGAGATAATTACATTATGAATGCACCTATGATTTCGGAGTATTATCCATGCAGCATATATGTTAACAATCATACAACCGTAAAAGACTTTGGTATAAGTTAAAAGAAAGAATTGAGTCCAGGTCACAGACGAAGGATTGAATTGTTAAAATATTATATCATGGATATTTCATTGCGTCCATGAAGGGATAAAGTAATAGCTAATACCAGAAGCTGCAGATCGGGAGATAGCTTAAGCCTACATAAAGGTTGATCAGGAAGAAGAGGAAACTAAAGAGTTACATCAACTAAGTAAATTAGGAGTCTGATTAGCGGACCTAGAAAGTTATAGACATCATGATTGAGAACATTGCAGAATCACTCTTAATATCGGAGGTACAAAAGAAATAGTATAGTAGCCATATTCTATAATGACTATACGAGAAAGCCAGTTAGAAGAGTACCAGCCTCATAAGAAGTCAGTATGAAGCTCCCACCGGATTATGTATGCGGCAGAGGTGCAAATATTATAATAGAGCTTCAAGTTGTGGGTGTGAATCATACCTATGTGAAAGGGAGGTCATGAAAAAGATAGAAGATGTGATGCGAGATTTTAAGGTAAGTAAGGTAAAGGGGAACAACGTACGAGATACTTAGGTATAGAAGGTTTTGAATAATCTATACTTCAAATAAAGAGCTAGAAGCGTTGGGATTCAGTATCCAGGATTGATAGCGTCGTCATCAGTGGCATACCTTCCAGCCTATGGTTTCTAGGTATCGAAAAGTCTAATTAATAGTATAAATAAGAGTTAGAAACAATGTGAAGTCTCGCTTGATGTTCCAGAAAAGCATAAGGAAATCGATCGCAAGCTAAGAACGACAAGGTTTCAGAAAGACAAAAGTAAGGATAAGAAAGGGCAAGTGAGAAGGTGACGAAAATGGATAAGTTCTCGGGATTAAGCCCATGGAAACAAGAGAGCTGATGGTTTCTCTAAGTTATAGAAAGTTCAGTATAGCCTAAATGAACTCAAAGGAGTCTAAGACTAATGGCATTTAGAAGAGATGGAATGTTTCACTAGTAGTGGAATGAGGCTGTAATTGTGATAGATGAAGAATGACGTTTGGACCTTCGATTGAGTAATGATTTGAAGAAGAAAAAAAAGAGCGGGGATTTCATGAATTGTACAGGATTAAAATACCCATGTAAGCGGATTACATTGGTATGCTATAAAATATGGTTATGGAAGTATATTATCTCCCCAGGTGAATCGGTCTTGTCACAACCCAAACTAGAGGATCATGACTAGCTTCAGGGCCATACTTGTCGAGCACCAACGTACATTTTATCTAACCTTACTTATTATCTTTAAGGGCGTACAAGATCAATATAAATGGTAGATATGGATCATGAACAACCAACAATAAGATAATGGCATGAACATACATAACATGGGATGACAAGACTACCAAGAAACTATGTATAAGGTACGAGCTACCACGCTGCCATGAAAGACTATACAATAAATATCAGTCGACAAGGCATACCAAACTATACATGAGTTGACACCTGTCTATGAGCCTCTAAAGTAGCATAAGTGGTGCAACATTGCCGGAACATGGCCCCAACATACCTATAATGTCTTTAACAAAAATGCATACCAAGACCACAACAAGTCCGGAGAAGGGATCTCGCCAATAACCGCTGAACTGCGCAACCTACTGTGGTAGGGGAGATGCGTCTACCTATCTATCAGGACCTTCAGCACGACATGCAGCATCCACAAATAAAAAAGACGTCAGTACGAATAAAATATTGAGTATGTAAGGCAGGAAAGTATAAGTAGGAACATTAATGTAAACAGGGATAGAGAATATACAACCTGTAACATCTAGGTACCTCAGAGGGTACTGACATGAAATTCATGATACACACACACACACACACATACACACACACACACATATATATATATATATATAACACATAAAATTCTAAAACATATGCCTCTGTGGGAATCATCATCATAATATCATACCCGGCCGTAATAGTTTCGGTAAAAATGTACCCGGCCACATAAGCTCGGTAGAATCGTACCCGGCCACGTGGAGCTCGGTAAAACCCAACTGATCTATGGTTACACAATAGGTGCCGTACTCGGCCGACTATAGCGCGACTCGGTAGAGTAAAATAGATACATATATATAATGCATGCTAGACTCATTGGAATCATATTCTGAACCTTTCGGAGTGACGTGAGGTCGGTATTCTCCGTACACATTATTAGGAATAACTCTTCATCAAGAATCTTATAAGAAACAGGAAGTACCAACAACATTGATAACACAAGAATAAGAGAAGCAACATCAACATCAATTGTTCCATAAGGAAGGAAACAATGTAAGTACTGCTAGCTTCTAAGAGTAGAGTATCGTTAGAAGCTCGTTCATTACCTTATGTAGAATGGGAGTAGTACAAAAGAAGGAAAGGGATAGCCTCACATACCTTGTATATACTGCCCAACCTCAAGCTGTGCAATTTTCACGACTCCTTAGTCTATAATACGAGAAATGACACTATCATTATCGTTTAAGCATCGTAACTATTATGTATCGACCACAACCTAATTTATGATGAAATAGACAACACCTCCCCTATTTATATGAATTCACACAAGTAAAGAAAATCACCAAACAGCCCAAACAACATCAATAATAATCATATTGAGCCTCCCAAAATAGCCCACCAACCAACATTACTACCAAGCCTTTCGATATATATTTCAAAAGTTCTAGCTTCAATGACTTAGCTACAACTTGGAAAATCTTAAATACATGTAGAGTAAGAGTTTACTTACCTTTAAACAGAAATAAAAACTCCAATTTGATCTTAATTGTCCACAAAATATCCCTTCAATGCTGCCACAAGAACAAGGAAGCGAAACTAGCAATCAATTAGGATTTTTCGGCACTAGAATCACTTTAGAAGAATTGAAATCACCTAGAGCTGATATTAAAAACTTGAGGGATTATTTATAGAACATAAACCACTTAAAATAACCTCCCACACGATCTGGAACAACACATAAATCAGCAACAACTAGAAGAACAAGAAACTTACTAGCGCCACGGGATTTCTGACACTTGATTTTTGTTGTTTGCGCTTTGTTTGGATCTTGGATCATGAGAGAAACTTGAGATGTTTTTTTAGGGTACAAATGTCTGAATATAATGAAAAATAATGACTAAAAACGGGGTTGAGGCATCTTATATATGTCCATATGTCTTAAACTGCCAATGTGGGCTCCATAGAAAGCTGCATGGTGTAGTCTCGCAAAAATGTGAATATCTATTTACTATGAGATCGTATCGATAAACATTTTAATGTGTTGGAAACTAGACTCATAGATCTTAAATTTGATGGGTAGTTCACCCAATACTTCCAGGTAAATTTGGGGAAAAGCTTAGTAACATTTGACCTAAAGTTTAAGTAAAATTATGAACATAAGTTGCGACAAATTTTGGCGACTTTTGTTTAATAACTCATTTGACTTCAAGACTTATGATACAAATATTATATTATTCAAATAAATTAAAGCATGAACTCTTGAGAATATTAAGCACCTCTGGGTTTACCCGAAAATAACGGTTACAACATCCTTGTTTCGCTTAACTTCTAATACTTGTTAACCACCCTTATACACCCTTGTACCATTTAAGACCAATAGGATTAACTTCTTATCATCTCAAGGATAATCTATTCTCTGATTTATGTCGACTAAATTATGGCATGAACTAACGTACGTGAATATGGGTTGTAACACCCTCCCCCCTTAGGAACATTCGTCCTCGAATGTAAGGGTTTTTGGGGAGTCTAAATCATCGTGGATTCCAACAAAAATTTCTGGTCGAGTTTCCCCTATAAAACGGACACTGACCAAACTTGCAAGTAGTTAAATCCAATGTATGGCCTCAGAAGTCTATACAAAGCATTATGGATATGTACATTATCTGCATATCACCATTTTGTATTAAGGAAGAGTATTCTTAAGCTACTGCTTACCTCATAGAGCCATTTCACCTTCTAATGCATCCTGCGTCCCCCCGGTATCCTCGTTATCTTCAATCTGGAACATGTAAGGGTAGTTAAACTTCATCTCCTCTTATTCTTCCCATGTCATTTCTTCCATGTTCTTGTTCCTCCACAATACTTTGACGGAAGTCACATCCTTTGCTCTCAGCTTGCGAACTTGTCGATCTAATATAGCCACTGACACTTCTTCATATGATAGATCCTTTGTAACTTTTACATCTTTGATATGGACGACCCGAGAAGGATCTCCGATAAATTTCCTTAACATAGATACATGGAATACCGGGTGGACAAATTCCAATTTGGATGGCAATTCTAACTCATAAGCAACCTGTCCAATTCGTCGAAGAATTTTGTACGGACCGCTATACCGCGGACTCAACTTACCCTTCTTCCCAAAATGCATAACACCCTTCATCGGCGAGATCCTCAGGAAAACCCAATCATCAACCTCAAACTCCAGATCACGATGTCAGACATTGGAATAAGACTTTTGCCTGCTTTATGTCGTCCTCAATCGCTCTTGTATCACTTTCACCTTATCAATGGCTTGGTGAATCAAATCTGGCCCATATAATTCTATTTCACTGATTTTGAACCATCCAAGTAGTGATCTACATCTCCTCCCGTATAGTGTCTCATATGGGGCCATTTTAATACTAGAATGGTAGCTATTTTTGTAGGAGAATTCTATGAGTGGAATATGGTCATCCCAATTCCCCTTGAAATTTAGAACACATGCTCGTAGCATATCTTCAAGTGTCTGAATAGTACGTTCACCCTGTCCGTCAGTCTGTGGATAGAATGCAGTGCTGAGATTCACTTGTGTTCCTAAACCCTTGTAAGTCGATCAACTATCACCCAGATGGAGTCGAACTTATGATAAGAGCGAGGTATCCAATAATGAAGTCCATATTAATCACCTCCCATTTCTAGGTCGGAATCTCTATATTCTTAAGCAATCCACTGGGTTTCTGATGTTCGATTTTTACTTGTTGACAATTAGGACACTAGGCTACAAATTTTGCAATAGACTTCTTCATGTTATCCAACCAATACTTCTCCTTAACATCATGATACATCTTTGTCGAGCAGGGATGGATGGAATATCGAGATCGATGAATCTTAATCATAATCTTCTCTCGCAACCCTTCCATATATTTGGCATACAAAATCGGCCATGGTATCTCAGTGCTCCATCTACTCCGATCTCAAAAGCCGTAAATTTAGACTGCTGAATGCTCTCTCTTAATCGTACTAAGGTAGGATCTTCATATTTCCGTGCTTTTACCGCGGCTACCAAAGATGATTCTTATTTACTCTGTACAGTAACACCTCCGTCATCGGAGTCTAAAAATCTGATTCTCATATTGGCTAGCTGATGAAGCTCTTTAGTCAACCCCTGTCTACTCGCCTCAATGTGTACTAAGCTTTCCATTGACTTACGACTGAGAGCGTCTGCCACAACATTGGCTTTATCGGGGTGGTACAATATCTCGACATCATAATCTTTCAATAATTCAAGCCACCTAAGCTGCCTCAAATTCAACTCCTTCTGCTTGAAGATGTATTGTAAACTCTTGTGATTTGTGTGGATGTCAACATGGAAGCCGTATAAGTAGTGCCGTCATATCTTCAAAGCATATATTACTGAAGCCAATTACAAATCATGGGTAATTATTTTCATACTTCTTCAATTGTCTTGATGCATAAGTAATCACCTTCCCACGTTGCATCAATACGCACCCCAAACATATACCTGAGGCATCACAATACACCACATAACCTTTTGTTCCTTTTGGGAGAGTGAGTACTGGCGCGGATGTCAATTGATTATTTAGCTCCTGAAAACTTCGTTCACAAGCATCAGACCACTGGAACTTAGTATCTTTCTGTGCTAACTTAGTCAATGGTACTGATATAGTGGAAAACCCTTCTATAAATCACCTATAATATCTTGCTAGCCCCAGGAAGCTGCGCACTTCTGATGGTGTTGCAGGTCTCGGCCAATTTTTTACTACATCTATCTTTTGAGTGTCGATACTAACACCCTCGTCAGATATCACATGGCCAAGGAATGTTACTGAGTTCAGCCAGAATTCACATTTGGAGAGCTTAACATATAACTTACGATCCTGAAGTGTCTATAATACTATCCGCAAGTGGCCCACTTGTTCTGCCTCTGAACGAGAATACACCAAAATGTCATCAATGAATAAGATCATGAACACATCAAGATAGGGCCTGAATACAGTATTCATGAGATCTATAAAAGCTGTTGGGGCCTTTGTTAGCCTGAACGACATCACCAAGAACTCAAAGTGCCCATATCTTGTCCAGAAGACCCTCTTTGGAATATCCTTCTCCTTAACCCTCACCTGATGGTACCCTGAACGTAAGTTAATCTTGCAGAAATACTTGGCACCCTGGAATTTGTCAAATAGGTCGTCAATCCTTGGAAGTGGATACGTGTTCTTTATAGTAAACTTATTCAATTGTCGATAATCGATACACATCCTTAACGACCCATCTTTCTTACGCATGAACAGTACTGAAGCACCCTAAGGTGAAGTTCTAGGCCTAATGAAGTCCTTATCCAGCAATGTTACACCCCATGTTTTCGTACGTAAGAGTACGTCGTAAGTCAATTGATGAAAGCTCAGAAATGAAATCATCTTTGAAGAGTTTATAAAGTAAGTTAATCATGTTACCGTAAAATTTACAAATATTTAATATCATGAGTAACATGTACCAAGATGGTTGGAAGGCTTAGAAGTTTAACGAATTGAAGAAGAAAAGTTTTGTCGAAAGTAGACAAGTTTGGTGTTACACCTTGTGCGTCCTAAGGTGACGTATAATGAATATGAGACTTGTTAATCATGATTTGAATGAGTTTAAAGTCATAATATGACTATATTATGTTTTTATATAAAATATAAAGTTTGGGAAAAATTGAATTTAACTTACGGAAAAATCGAGTTAAGATTTACCTAGTAACGAGTCGTTTTGAGAAATTACATTCGTAAGTTTTATGATGTAATTTTGGGAAATATCTCATATCAAAATGAACTTGAAACCTATTTTACAACGGTCCAAACTATTTATTCATACTACATCGGGGTAGAGAAATATGAATTTTTAAAGTAGGGTCGCCAAGTCACGTTGCCGCACTTCGGAGAAACTGGAAGGTTTATAGGAAAAGTTGTGACGCAGTTTTCTCCCAATATATTGAGATGAACATGGATATATTTATATGTAATTAAATCCCTATGTATCTAGTTTCTAAAAATGCAAACTGTTTATCAATACAATGTCGGATTAGAGAGATACAAGCGTCCGAAGTTGCACCACTCAAGCTGTCAAGCAGGCAGCTTACCCACCTGCTTGGAGAATTGAGGTGGTGGGCTTATAAATTATCTTCTCCCTTGTATATATCGTCATTATACATATAAAACTTACACCAAAACACTCTCAATGCTCTTTAATAACTGGTCCAAGATCCCAAGAACCAAACTAAAGGGAAATCAACTCAAATCATCATCAAAGGTGTTAAAGACTACAAGAGAATGCTTCTATGATGTTGGGGTGTGATTGAGGCTATTGTGAGCTAATTTGAGATAGGTTTTCGAGTTGTATCTTCTGTCTAATGTATGTATAACATCTTATTGATTGTGCCCAAGGCTAATCTTGTGTTGGTTGTGTTGTTTGAGTGAAAAACCATAAGATAACACTTGAAAGAACATGGTATATGGTTGTCTTTTTGGTTGGGATGTTTTGTGGCTAAGTATATGGTTTGTGGTGGCTGTAAATTGTGAGAAATAATTTGATAATGTTGTGTCTGGTGTTGTTAAGCTTTTCTAGGTGTTAAATTAAGTTGATTGAAGAAGAAAAGATGAAAAACAAGTGATTGACGGTAAAAATTAAGGTGCTAGACGTATGTGGCTGTTTTGCAAGGCATTTTGTGGATATTTAAAACTAGAAATAATATGGTACATATAAGTATGATGTTTTGAAAGGTTTAAACTAATTTATGGAATAATATTTGTATTAAATTTATATCTTGTTATAAGTAAAAATGAGTTTGCCGCTCAAGATAATCGGAGAAACTCATATTGGATTATGTTGTTGCTGTTGCTATTGTTGGTTATAATTGTTGTTGTTGGATGTTGATGACCCTTGGTGGTCTTTGGGATGTGTTAAAAATAGGGGATTTAATACCCGATTTTCCTTAAGCTATATGACTAGCCAAATACGATGGTACGACATTATATGTTAACGGCAATATCATTTCACTTGTTGTAGATGCAAGAAATTGTGTTGATCTTGGTTGAGTAATAAGGAAGATATCATACAGGTATGTTAAGGTTATCCCTTCTTTCATTTTGGCATGCTCCATATGATACAACGAAACGAGCAAGAACGCAAGTTTCACGAATGATTCTATTCTAAGAAGTATTAGGGTTGCCTATGTTCTTGATTCCTCATATGTCCTACTATCATATCGTCTGTTCATGGGTCTTTGACATTCCGAGAGATCTTATTGACTTACTTCTTGTGCATTTCATTCATTTTACATAATATACTGACCCATGACCAGATGACGTTATATACGCGTATAGTATATGTATATGTATATGGGGTATCGGGAAAAGTTATGGTGTTATATACGCACCACCACCTGATCAGCTGGTATATGTTGATGATTTTGCCCACAGTGGACGAGATGATATGATGGGATTCCCTCAGAGGATTGATGATTTTATGAAACATGTATGCACGACATGACATTCATACGCCTATGCATGACACTATAAGTATTTCATGATTTACAGACTTATCCAGACTTACAAGTTGAGGCATTTACTCCATGTTTCTTCCATGTCTTTTATATGCTTATTTATGTGTCTTACATACTCGGTACATTATTTGTACTGACGTCCATTTTTTCCTAGGGACACTGCGTTTCATACCCGCAGGTCCCGATAGACAGGATGAGAGTCCTCTAAGTAGGCTATCAACTCAGCGGAATGTGTTGGTGCGCTTCATTTGCTCCGGAGTTGCTTATATGGTCAGTATGATTAGGATATGTATTGATTATTATGGTGGGGCCCTATCCGTCCTTTATGATATTTATGTACTCTTAGAGCCTTGTAGACATATGTCGTGTACGTGAAAAATTGTATGACCCTGTCGGCCTATGTTCAGTGTACGGGTGACCATTTTTGGTCTTATAGGCCAGTATGTCATATATATATGTTTGTATTTCACCATGATTTACTTTGGTTCATTTACCTATGATAGAATGATACAAAAGATACATTACGTTGGTTTTCTCGGGCCAGCACGACACCGAGTGCCCGTCGCGGCCCATCAATTTGGGTCATGACAAAAGTGGTATTAGAGAAGTTCTGTCCTAGGGAGTCTACAAGTCGTGTCTAGTAGAGTCTTGTTGTGCACCACATTTATAAGCATGAGGCTACATGGCATTTAGGACAGTCACTCTTTCTTCTTACTCTAGATCGTGTGGTAGAGCTCAGTTGTAATAATTCGAACTCCTAAATTCTATTTTATTCATAATACAATCATACCTACATCCACAAAGGTAAGATATTGAATGTGGTTATGGAAGATTTGCCTATGCGCACATACAAGGACAGAGTCGTACATGCTACATGATAGAAGGTAGAAATAATTACGATATTGGAAGGATTCCAACCACAAATCGTGGTGTGAGAAGAAGTCCTAAATGCGGGAATGCCCTGACCTTTGGATTTATTCACAAAATAGTTGCCTAGATGGAAAGGATAATATTAAAATATTCGTAAGAACTATGGGTTATGAGACTGATAAGCTCATGACTCAACATTCGAGGACGAATGTTCCAAAGGGTGGAATTATGTTACACCCCATGTTTTCGTACGTAGGAGTACGTCGTAAGTTGATTGATGTAAGCTCAGAAATGAAATCATCTTTAAAAAGTTTATAAAGTAAGTTAATCATGTTATCGTGGAAGTTATAAATATTTAAGATCATGAGTAACAAGTACCAAGATGGATGAAAGTCTTAGAAACTTACCGAATTGAAAAAGATAAGTTTTGTCGAAAGTCGACAAGTTTCGTGTTACGCCTTGTGCGTCCTAAGGTGACATATAATGAACGAGACTTGTTAATCATGATTTTAATGAGTGTAAAGTCATAATATGACTCTATATGATGTTTGGATATAAAATATAAAGTTTGGGAAAAATTGAATTTAACTTACGGAAAAATCGAGGTAAGATTTACCTTGTAACGAACCGTTTTCAGAAATTAAATTCGTAAATTTAAACCTAACCATCTTCTTACGACAATCAACATTTGCATAGCATGAGGCCAACTAATCCATTCTCATTATCACATCGAAATCAACCATTTCTAACTCAAAAAATTTGCCAAGGTTTGACGACTACAATCATCACTGTGCAACCTCTATATACCCTTCTAGCAATCACAGAATCACTTATCGGAGTAGATACCATAAGTGGTTTACTTATCAATTCAGGTTCAACGCCAAACTTATTAGCCACAAAGGGTTTAACATATGATAATGTAGATCCCAGATCAATCAGCTCATATACATCGTAAGAAAGCACAGACATATACCTGTAACAACATTCGGAGATAACTCGAGATCCTGTCGACCTACTAGAGCATAGGTTCGATTTTGAGCACCACTCGAACTTGGCGCTACACCTCTACCTCTACCACGACCTGTCAACAGCTGAAAACCCAGTGCTAGAGGTTGAACTGATGAGGAAGAACCAGACACAAATCCAGTCGGTTGAGCCATACCACCATCTCCTCTATTAGGACAATCCCACATCATATGGCCAGGTTGTCCGCTAGAATAGCACGCATTAGAACCTCGACGGCACAGTCCAAAGTGGGCCTTGCCGCACTGATCACAACGGGGTGTTGGGGGTCTTGTCTAACTAGTATCCCTATGATATTGTGAGCCTAATGCCCGCGAACTTTGACCTGGACTAGAATAGGTAAATGGATCATACCGAGCCTCTGAAACTGTGGAGGAGCACTAGCTACAGGTCGCGTCGAACTCCTCAAAGGCTGGGGCCTGACACTACCTCTAAAGTGATCAGAATACCCTACAAATCTCGTCCTCTTATGATGGTCCCTATCCTGCTCCCTATCTTCCCTTTGCTGGAGCTTAAGATCCTCTAGGGTCTGGGCGTAAGCCTGAATACGGGAAATATCCATGCCCTCCACCAAGGAGGCTGTCGTGCACTCATTTATCAGATTTGGTCCCAACCTGTTCACGAATAGATGCACCCTATCGCTGATCTCGGCCCCCATATGTGGAGCATACCTTTCTAAAGAATCAAATTGCATACTATACTCTCGCACACTCATATTACCTTGTCGAAGGTTCAAGAACTTATCAGCTCTAGCTCGTCGTATCTCAACTAGAAAGTAGTGAAGAAGAAAGGCCACAGAAAATTCCTTCCACACAGTTAGAGGAGCGTTCGGACCCCTGGATCTCTCCCAACTATCATATAAGAAAACCACTAATTCCCTTAACCAATAAGAAGCCAACTCTACTACCTCTGTATCACTAACATGCATAACCCGTAGTGTACGTTGAACCTGATCAATAAAAGTATGGGGGTCCTCCTTGGGGTCTGATCCGGTAAACAATGGAGGGTCTAGATTAATAAAATCACGAACTCTCGTACTAACCGGTTTATCAACAACACATATATTCTACCTTAAGACTGAGCAGCTACCAAGCTAGTCAAGAATTGCACAACACTCCGCATATCCTGGTCTGTAGTGCCAAATGGAGGAACAAATGGTGCTGGTTGCCTCCTAATACCCTCTGCAGGAGATGGAGTAGATGAGATATGAGACGACATCTCACTCTGAGCCTCACTTTGTCCTGCTCTAGATTGAGGCACCTGACTGGTACACTCTCCTGCAGCTGTATCAAGCCGTCTAATAATTGCTTGCTTCCTAGTCAAAGGCATTGCTGAAAGAAAACAAGGTGAATATTAGAGACGAACACTAAAGATTCAACTCTACGCACGATCTAGATTCAGGAAGAAGGTAACAACCCTAGATGTCATGTAGTCTCCTGATTATAAATGTGGCACACTACACATCCATAATCAAGACTGTACTAGACACGGCTCATAGACAACCCCTAGTACAGACTTGCTATGATACCAAGTTTGTCACGACCCAAACTGGAGAATCATGACTAGCACCGGGGCCATACTTGCCGAGCACCAACATACACTTTATATAATCCTTATTATCTTTAAGGGCCTACGAGATCAATATAAATGGTAGATGTAGATCATGAAAAAACCAACAATGAAAGATAATGGAACGAACATACATAACATGGGATGACAAAGCTGTATACAATGTACGAGTTACCACGCTGCCATGAAAGATTATACAACAAAAATCAGCCAACAAGGCATACCAAACTATACATGAGTCGAAACCTGTCTATGAGCCTTTAAAGTAGCATAAGTACTGCAACATTGCCGGAACAAGGCCCCGACATACTCATAATGTCTATAAAAAAAATGCATACCAAGACCATCGAAAGTCCGGCCATCGAAAGTCCGGAGAAGGGATCTCGCCAATAATCGCTGAACTAGGTAGCCTACTGTGGTGGGGGAACTGCGTCTACCTATCTATCAGGACCTGCAGCATGACATGCAACGTCCACAAATAAAAAGGACGTTAGTACGAACAAAGTACTGAGTATGTAAGGCTGGAAAGCATAAGTAAGAACAATAATGTAAACAGGGATAAAGAATATACAACCTGTAACATCTGGGTACCTTTGAGGACTAATGACATGAAATTCATGATACATATATATACACACACATAAACTTCCAAAATAGATGCCTCTGTGGACATCATCATCATCATATCGTACCCGACCGTAATAGGCTCGGTAAAAATGTACCCGGCCATCATAAGCTCGGTAAATCATACGCGACCATGTGGAGCTCGGTAAAACCCAACTAATCAGTGGTTGCACAATAGGTTCCGTACCCGTCCGACTATAGCGCGGCTCGGTAGAGTAAAATAGATACATATATATAATGCATGCTGGACTCATTGGAATCATATTCTGAACCTTTCGGAGTGACGTAATGTCGGTATTCTCCGCACACATTATTAGGACTAACTCTTCATCAAGAATCTTGTAAGAATTAGAAAGTACCAACAACATTGATAGCATAAGAATAAGAGAAGCAACCTCAACATCAATTATTCCATAAGAAGGGAAACAATGTAAGTACTGCTAGCTTCTAAGAGTAGAGTATCTTTAGAAGCTCGTTCATTACCTTATGTAAAATCGGAGTCATGCAAAAGAAGGAAAGGGATAGCCTCACATACCATTTATATACTGCCCAACCTCAAGCTATGCAAGTGTCACGACTCCTTAGTCTACAATAAGAGAAATGACATTATCGTTATTGTTTAAGCATCATAACTATTATGTATCGACCACAACCTACTTAACGATGAAACGGGCAGAACCTCCCCTATTTATATGACTTAACACAAGTCAAAACAATCACCAAACAGCCTAAACAACATCAATAATAATCATATTGAGCCTCCCAAAAGAGTCCACCAACCAACATTACTACCAAGCCTATCGATATATATTTCACAAGTTGTAGCTTCAATGACTTAGCTGCAACTTGAAAAATCTTAAATACATGTAGAGTAAGAGGTTCCTTGTCTTTAAATAGAAAGAAAAACTCCAATTTGACCTTAATTGTCCACAAAATATCCCTCTAATGCTGCCACAAGAAGAAGGAAGCGAAACTAGCAATTAATTAGGGTTTTTCGGAACTAGAATCATTTTAGAAGACTTGAAATTACCTAGGTTTGATATTAAAAACTTGAGGGAGTATTTACAGAACATAAACCACTTAAAAAACCTCTCGCACGAGCTGGAACATAAGATAAATCAGAAACAACTAGAAGAACAAGAAACTTACTAGCGCCACAGGATTTCCGACACTTGATTTGTGTTGTTTGCCCTTTGTTTGGGTCTTGGATCATGAGAGAAACTTAAGAAGTGTTTTAAGGGTTCAAATATCTGAATATACTGGAAAATAATGACTAAAAACAGGGTTGAGGCATCTTATATATGTCCATATGTCTTAAACTGCCTATGTGGGCCCCATAGAGAGGTGCTTGGCGCAGTCTCGCAAAAATACGAATATCTCTCTACTCTGAGATCGTATCGACAAACGGTTTAATGCGTTGGAAACTAGAATCATAGATATTCAATTTTGTGGGTATATCACCTCGTAATTCCAAGTAAATTTGGAGAAAAGCTTAGTAACATTTGACCTAAAGTTGAAGTAAATTATGAACGTAAGTTGCGACAACTTTTGTCGACTATTTTTCATAACTCGTTTGACTTCAAGACTTATAATACAGATATGATATGATTAAAATACCTTAAAACACGACCTCTTGAGAATATTAAGCACCTTTAGGTTTACCCGAAAATAAGGGTTACAACATCCTTGATTCGTTTAACTTCTAATACTTGTTAACCACCCTTATACACCCTTGTATCATTTAAGACAAATAGATGGATAAGAGTTATAAAGTATGAGATAAAATTAAGCCATCAATCTTAAGATGAACAGTAATGAGGAAGCATTAAAGAACTTAGACTTATACATATATGATAAGCAGCGAAAGAGTAACCTGGAGTTAGGTAGCAGGGCTCAGTAACGATAAATCGAAGTAAGAGTTATGGTATAGTATGACCTACCTAGATGCAGTAAAGTCATACGAATGGATAACCGGGTCTATGAAATAAGATATAGAATATTTGTAAGTTCAACAAAGTACCGGGAGAATAACTTCATTATACCTATAGATGCCCAGAGGGACATCTTAGAGATTGACTAAAAGCTGGAGGGAAGAATCCCATAGGCGCACATACAAGGAAAAGGTGGTACATGCTACATGATATAAGGTAGCAATAGTTACGAGATTGGAAGGATTTCGGCCACAAGTCGAGGTGTGAGAAATAGGCCTAAAGGGGAGGATGCCCTGGCCTTTGGAATTATTCACAGAACAGTTCCTAGATGGAAAGGAGAGTATTAAAGTGTTCGCAAGAACTATAGGTTATGATAACGATAAATGCATCAGTCAACATTCGAGGATGAATGTTCCAAAGAGGGAATGATATTACACCCCATATTTTCGTACGTGAAAGTACGCCATAAATAAATTGATAAAAGCTCGAAAGTGAGATGTTACATCCCGCATTTTCGTACGTTAAAGTTTCGTCGTAAGCTTATCGACGTAAGCTCGGGAATGAGATTATTTTGACGATATAAGTATTATGCTATTTCAAACTAGTGATAAATAAATTTGTGAAGTTGAGAGGGTAAGAGAATCGAAGACAATGAGTTTCGTCGAAGTTTGATAATTTGGGATAAAATACGGTTTGAGCTTTAATACCCGATATTTATGGAATAATGCCATACAAGGTATCACATGACCATGATAGTAATATGTATAAAGTTGTTAAAAATGAGTAGTATTTTAAGTAATTTGAGATAATTCTTAATTATATGGATAATTGGTCAATTATGGATTTTTGGTGAGAGATTAACAATGTAATTAAGGAAATGGGTGGATAAAATTTGGATAGGCTTATATTCTCGTATCGTGGCAGCAACCCATGCCCAAATTACTGACTCTTGAATCACAAAACTAGGTGTCACATTTAAGGGGTCTTTGGGAAAGACTAAGCCATAAGTGGGGCCCACACCCACTGATACAAAATATCTAAATCACATCATGGAGATGCTTATATATAGTAACGGTGGAGTTCACAATTTTAAAAGAAGTCTCTTTACTTCATTAAGGTTTGAGGTAAGCTTGCTAAATAAAGAATGAAGCTCAACAATTCACAAAGTGAGATACATAATGCTTTCTAAGTAAGAGATGTAATCATCAAAAGAAACTCTTATGAACTCCTACAAGATGCAACGTGAATTACAAATTCTAAGAGAGCACGGTATAATATTTCTCAAGAATATCATGCGGATTTTCCCTACTTCGATCTGCCGTTACGAGTGTTTTTGAAATTAAAGTGTGTTAGAGGGATTGTCAAGAGAATCGACTCATGTATATTAAGGTTATCCATTCTTTTCTTTTGGCATAATCCATACGATACAAACGAAACGAGCAAATGCACAACTTCCATAAATGACTCTATTCATAGAAATGCTAAAGATGCTTATATTCTTGATTCCCCATGTATCCTATTATTCTATCGTCTGTTCATGGGTCTCAGAAAAATATGTAAGTTAAAAAAAGTTTACTTCGTGATGTTACTCAAAGGCATAATAGTCTTATGACATTCCGAGAGATTTTATTGACGTACTTCTCATGCATTGCATTCATTTACATTGACCTATGACCAGATGACGTTATATACACGTATATATGTTTATTATATGTATATGGGATTGGGAAAAGGTTAAGGCGTTCCACCACCACCTGATCAACTGGTATACATTGATGATTTTGCCACAATGGCCGAGATGATATGATGGGATGCCCTCAGAGGCTTGATGATGTTATGAACGCATATACCCATGCATGGTATGGCATTTATACGCATATGTGTGACATTATAATATTAAATGATTTATAGGGTTGTTCAGATATACATGTTGAGTCTTTTACTCCATGTTTCTCTCATGTCTATTGTTTACTGATTTTCATTCCTTACATACTCGCTACATTATTTGTACTAACGTCCCTCTTTCCTGGGGATGCTGTGTTTCATGCCTGCAGGTCCTGATAGACAGGTTGAGAGTCCTCCAAGTAGAATATCAGCTCAGCGGAAGATGTTGGTGAGCTCCATTTGCTCCGGAGTTGCTTATTTGGTCAGTATGATTTAGACATGTATTGATTGGTATGTTAGGGCCCTGTCCCGACCTTATGACGTTTATGTACTCTTAGAGGCTTGTAGACATATGTCATGTATATAAAAGATTGTACGGCCTTGTCGGCCTATGTTCAGTGTACGAGTGATTATTTTTGCCTGATAGGCCCCTATGTCATATGTATAAGTCAGTATATCAGGTCGGGTCATTTTGTGTCGAGTGTTCCCTCGTGTTTTATTCTTTACTTCTTATGGACCTTTTGGCCCATTTACCCATGTTGATGTAATGAGAAAGATACGTTATGTTAGTATTCGGTTGAGTACGGCACCGGGTGCCCGTCGCGGCCCATCGATTTGGGTCATGACAGGATTGTATATAGATTACAAGAAAAACTTGTATAGGGAGGGTGATATAAAAAATTTGGATAATTTTGGTAAATAAATTACAAATATTATATTGGAAGAAAAAAAAGCCCAAAGTTAAACACCAGTCATTAAAAAGGACATTTGGTAAAAATTCATGACTTGTAAGGCTGTAACGTAGTTGGGCCTTTTGAACTTGATGGAGACAGCCCGTCACAAAATGGAGTGCACCTACTCCTTCGGATAAATTTTGGCAAGACAGCCTATTTGCACAACGTTATTTAATGCATAGCCACTTTTTTTTAAAAATTGCATCCATAGCCACTTTTGTAAAAAAAATGCATCCACATCCACTCAGCTTATTAGTTCCTCGAACTCTGAAGGAACTAGAAGAAAACCTTCTTGTGGTCCTGTATACGGTCAAAACTGAGCCTTCCCTTTGTATGATTAATCGAGACTGGAACATGATAGGCCACGAATCAACCTCGTGTTATATCGAGCCATGGTGCGTAGTTAGATTGCCGAGCTCATGACCCATAGATCGATCAAGATCGAGACCGAGAAAAATAGAGATCGAGCAAGACTCGAGAAAAGCTTACCGAGTTGAATATAAGAAAGCCAAAGTATCCGTGATCGAGCGAGGATCACGGCAGAAATTCCGGCACGTATAAAAAAAAGGACGATTAATTAGCCAATCATGAGATTTCTTACTGTATTTGGAATTGTATCAAGAATAAGACTCCTCTACTATATAAAGGGGGTCTGATCATTTGTAAAACACATTGCATTTACGCAATACAAAGCAATAAACTGCCTTCTTTTAGCTTTCAATATTTTGTTACTCTGTTCATACACTAGTGGAATCTTCACTTGGTTCGAGGGTGACCTAACTCGAGGGCCAAAACTATATGATTCGTTTGGATTGCAATTATTTCTTTTTATAGTCAATTCCAATATTAATTTATATATTTTCTCAGTTTGTGCCAAGTTATATCACGTATCCGTAAAACCACATATAAATTCAATTGTTATCCATTTTTAGGGTAAACAATTTGGCGCCCACCTGGGGCTAAGGATAATAGTGATTGCCTGGTACTAACCTTCATAACACACACTATTCTACATGTGTTCTTGTGAGTATCTTTGGTTCTAGGATCAACATGTCGAACTCCTAAGCTTTACCCGTACACGTAGACAATGACTCGGTCGTCATGATGAAAATGACAACATAGCCGCCCCAGGGAATGAAGTACCTCCTGTTGGTCTCGATGGAGTTCCGGCCGTAGATCCAAACGATGTCAGCTCCCATGTAGCCATTAATGCAAATTTGGTTTTCGATCTCGAGAGTAGCATCCGTAGGGATATTCAATCTTCAGCTTAGAGCACACATGGTGGCGAAGAAGGAGGAATCATCCTTTGGCTGATCTTCGAGATGTTGCAGGCTCAGCAAGCCACAACATCACAACTCCAAAACTAGAACAATGCACCAAGTAGGATCGAGCTCGATCCGTCCTGGGAAGTAATTCACAGGGTCGAATCGATGTCAAGGAAATCAAAAGGAAACAAATCGGGGACTGATCCCGCGATCATGAATATGCTCGAGGAATTAACGAAGCTAGTTGAATCGGGGGAAAAGAAAATCAAATCAAATGACAAAAAATATGGAAACCTATGATTCCATGGTTGATCAAATCCCGGGGGTACTACCGATATTGAAGGGTTTGGAATCCAATAAGTTCGTACAAAAGCCCTTCCCCCCGAGCGAGGCTCCCAAACCGATCCCAAAAAAGTTCTGCATGTCCGAGATCCCTAAGTATAATGGAATAACCGACCCCAACGAGCATGTCAGCTCCTACACATGGGAAATTAAAGGGAATGACCTGGAGGAAGACGACATCAAATCCTTGTTGCTGAAGAAGTTCGGGGAGACCCTGTCAAATGGAGCAATGATATGCTACCATAATTTACCACCTAACTCTATTGATTCTTTTGCCATTCTAGAAGATTCTTTTGTAAAAGCACATGCCGGAGTCATAAAGGTCGAGACTAGGAAGTCAGACCTCTTCAAGGTAAAGCAAAAAGATAATGAGATGCTCAGAGATTTTGTGTCTCGGTTCCAAATGGAACAAATGGATCTACCACCAGTCGCCGATGATTGGGCCGTTCACTCCTTCACTCAAGGACTAAATGTACGAAGATTAGTGGCTTCACAACAGTTAAAGCTAAACTTGATCGAATACCCGGATATTACTTGGGCCGATGTGCATAATCGGTACCAATCGAAGATTAGAGTCAAAGATGACCAGCTGGGGACTCCTTCTGGGTCCGTTTATCCTATCAGGCTCGTCGACAGAGTCAAAAGGGACATTGATCGAGAACCCAGGTTGAACAGGGATCGATACCAGACATATAATGGAGTTAGAGGCAACGGACCTGGGTGCAACTCTGTACGAGGTGAAAGGATAAATGATCGAGTCTAGAGCTCTCGAAGGCTCATGAGCAAGAATGGTTTCGACATGCATGTCGGACCTAAAGAAGTAGCAGGACTGTCAGAATATAACTTCAATGTTGATGCATCCTCCATCGTATCGGCTATCGGATGCATCAATGATGCTAAATGGCCTCGACCTTTCCAGACCAATCCAATCTAGAGAAATCCCAACCAAATGAGCAAGTATCTTGGCACCCAGAACGGAAGATTGCAGATAGTTGAGGGAGGAAGTAGCCCGGTTTTTCAACGATGGGCAGCTTCGGGAGTTTTTAAGTGATCGATCTAAGAATCACTTCAGGAACATAGATTCCAATAGACAAAACGAGCAAGAAGAACCACAACACATCATTCACATGATTGTCGAAGGGGTCAATGTTCCCCAAGGTCCAGTGTTAAAATGCACCAAGGGGTCGATCACAAGGTAGAAGCGAACTCGGGATTACATACCAGAAGGAACCTTGTCCTTCAACGATGAGGACTCAGAAGGGATCATACAACCCCATAACGATGCACTGTAATATCTGTAGTCATGAATAAGACTCAAGTTAAACGTGTTTTAATTGATCCAGGTAGTTCGTCCAACATCCTTCGATCGAGGGTCGTAGAATAACTCGGCATACAGGATCAAGTGGTGCCCGCGGCCCGAGTGCTTAACAGATTCAACATGGCATATGAAACACTAAGGGCGAGATAACATTGCTAGTGAACGTGGCGAGGACCATCCGAGAGATGAAGTTCCATGTTATCGAAGGCGACATAAGGTATAACACCTTGTTCGGGAGGCCATGGATCCACAACATGAGAGTGGTGCCCTCGAACCTTTACCAGGTTCTAAAATTCCCGACACCAGAGGGAGTCAAAATAGTCTACGGGGAGCACCCGCTGTAAAGGAAATGTTTGCCATTGACGATGTAATTCCAATATCGACACTCTCATCGACGAAGGAGTCAAATTTAAAGGGAAAAGAGGAGGCCAAATAGCAATCACATCATCGGTCTTAACCCAATCAGAGAAGCAGGGGACTGACAAAGAGGACGATTATTGGGTCCCTCAATCCTTCATATTCCCTGATGACTCCAACCCCACCAAGTCAACGATCAAAGAGCTGGAGAAAATTATACCTCTCGAACATCTGCCCGAATGAAAGTTATACCTAGGCTCGGGGTTAACTCCCGAGCTCAGGAAAAAACTTATGCAATTTCTTATAGCTAACATTGATTGCTTTGCTTGGTCCCATCTAGACATGACATGGATCCCACTGGAAATCACCACCTATAAACTAAGTTTGGACCCGAAGTTCCATCCGGTGAAGCAAAAAAAAAGACCCAAGTCCAAGGTCAAACATGCTTTTTCCAAATACGAGGTAACCAAGCTTCTTAAAGTAGGGTCCATCCGAGAAGTAAAATACCCCAAATGGTTAGCAAACGTAGTAGTAGTCCCTAAAAAGGAAACAAACTTAGAATGTGTTTAGATTATAAAGATCTAAATAAAGCATGCCCCAAGGATTCTTTTCCTTTGCCTAGTATCGGTCACATGATCGATGTCACGGCCGGCTATGAAAATCTCAATTTTCTCGATGCCTATTCCGGATATAACCAAATACAGATAAACCTGGATGATCAATAAAAGACCTCGTTCATCACTAAATATGGTACCTGCTGCTATAATGTCATGCTATTTGGATTAAAAAATATTGGTGCCACTTATGTTGGCCTAGTAAACCGGATGCTCGAATAACAAATAGGGAAATCTATGGAAGTTTACATTGATGACATGCTAGTTAAGTCCCTATGAGCAGAGGACCATTTGAAGCATTTGCAGAAAACTTTTAGTATACTGAGGAAATACAACATGAAGCTGAACCCGGAAAAATGCGCATTCAGGGTCGGGTCAGGAAAATTTCTCGGATTCATGGCATCCAACCGAGGAATTGAGATCAACCCCAACAAGATCAAAGCTATAAATGACATCACAATAGTAGACAACGTAAATGCCGTGTAGAGGTTAACCGGGCGCATAGCCACCATGGGGCGATTCATTTCGAGGTCCTCCGATAAAAGTCATCGATTTTTCTCGTTGCTGAAGAAGAAGAACAACTTCACGTGGACTCCGGAATGCCAGCAGGCGTTGGAAGATCTTAAACGGTACTTATCGAGCTTGTCACTGCTTCACACGCCGATGGCAGAAGAACAACTTTACTTGTATTTGGTAGTATCGGAGATAGCGATAAATGGATTCCTAGTCCGATAAGAACGAGGTATGCAATTTCCTGTTTATTATGTTATCTGGACCCTAGGTGAGGCCAAAAATAGGTATCCCCACCTAGAAAAGTTGGTGCTCGCTCTGATAAGCGCCTCTAGGAAATTAAAACTATTTACCTAGAAAATGGTAATTACAATTATATTTGATTTTGTGGTTCTAAAAATACGTGATCTATTTTAATATCGATTGTTTAGGCAATAGATGCTAAGTGAGATGTGGTAAAATGAAATAAAAGCGAAGGATAACAAGATTATGCAAACCGAGCAATGGAGAGACAGGGTCTCGGGGTTGATCTGAATATGTCTCGAGGTCGAGCTTAGGGGCTCGATAACGGGTGGTCGAAAGTGATTAGACAGTGTCGAAGGCCTCTAAGATGGCCTCTTTATGATCAATGAATGAAAAACAATTAATAAACGCAATAAATGAAAGACAATAAATCAATGAGACAATTGTAAAGAATATTTGAGTTAGAGGGCAGAGAATGTTCTTAGTCTTGTGTATAATATCATGTGTGTCACAAAGTGACAAGGGTCCCTTTTATATATGAGGGGGAATCCCAACATAGTACATGTGTAATTAATGCAAAGAGAGATGACTGGTATATCCATTTAATGACACGGTACGGGCTTGTATATTTTGTGAGCTTTAACCACGTGCCCTTTGGGAATTTTCTGCCTTTCCACGTTGATATTCGATTTTCACTACCTCAAGGTCGAGGGCCTTCGATATGCCCCTTCGATTCCAAAACTCGAACCTTCAAGCTATCTAAGTGGTGAATGACCATAAAATCAGGTTCTCTGATTTTAGCCGTATACAGATAGTCCCCGTGTTTCTTAGAATGAAGTGATAAGAAATGGTCTTGAATTTTTTCCTCTTAGACACCCCTATTATGACGTCAATCCCTTCAGAGCATTAAATAATGTGACATAAAAAGCTACGTAGAGATTGTTGTCAACACAATTCTTGAGAAGCCCACGAACCGTCATAGGTTCGACCCTTCCGCTTCAAGCATGCCCAAAGGGCCTCTATAATACTCCAATCACTTGACTTTTCATAATTTTGCATCTTCTCCAAACCTTCAAATTTTGACTAAAACCTTTCCATTCTTATCTTCTGTCTGTGTTTGTTTCTTTGTCTTCTTACTTCAAAACTCGATTGTAATCATGGAAAAAACTTCCAAAACGGTTCTACAAAAAGAGGGAGCCACATATTCATCACTCCCGTCTAAGGGAAATTCAAAAACTCCTCCTACCATCGAGCAATGCATCCCTATCCCTTCGACACCATCTCTGACTTCACAATTGAAAACCCCCCTTCTACACCAGGCCGGTGCGAGCCCATGTCCCGATACATAAGTGTGATATTAGATATAGAGATGGTAAAACTTGACTACCATTGGGGGAAGGTGGCTCGAATGGAATTCCCTACAGCCGATGAAAGCATAGTCACGCATAAGGTTGGATTTCTTAGTGTATATACATACCCCTTTACCTTAGGCCCTGTAGATTCTTCTTCTCCACTGGTTGACCCGGTGATTCTTGATTTTTTTCATCAATACCGAGTGACACTCGGTCAGATCTATCCTTCTTTTTGGAGGATCATATATATGTTCCGACATATTATCAACATGTTCGAGGGAATGACTTTCACCCTCGACCATTTGATCAAATTGTACAGCCCTCGTCTCTTCCGCATGGGCCTAACTAAACTTCACCGCCAATCCACCAAGGCGTTCCTCGCCTGCATCGACGAGGATGAAGATCGGGGAAGGGTGAGCTGGTTTGGTAGGATCAGAACTTCGGACATCATCCCTGCTGGTAGAATGCCATTCTCGGAGGAGTGGAATATGAAGCGTAAGTATCCCCATATTGATTATGCTTAACCACCTCCTTTTTCTTTCTACCGATTCTGAATACTCTTTCTTTCGACTGTGTAGCCACTGTCTGGTTCCTCCATGTGGTCCAGGACCTTCTGGGGTGGATCAGGATTTGGACTCTGCCTTTCCATATAACAACCGCGTATGGCGTGAGATGGCTAAAACAAGGTGGCAGGCAAAGAACCACGGTATGCTCTTGTTGCTATTGTTTTCTCATTCTTTGTAAGAACTTCTGATGGTGATGTTTTTTGATACAACATGTTTTGTGCAGGCCTTGGTGAAGGGTGTTGATGAGACCTCCCCCACCTGGTGAGGAAGAGGCTCTGAAGACTGTCAAGGATAAGAAAAAGAAGAAAGAGGTCTCGGCGGAGTCTCAAAAATCAAAAAGGACAAAGGCTCGGATGCCCAAGACCGATGCCACGGTCTTGTCCTCGATGGCCGCTGAGAGCCTGTGGGCCGAGGAAGAGAGTGATGATGCCTGACCTTTGGTACAACGGGCAAAATAAAGCGCTGATGCTTCGAGAGTTGTTGGGCGGTCATTTGCTAAGTTAGAAGCGGCCGATGTGGACCCTCCATGTGTAGAAGAGACCCTCGAGGAAGGTTTGGGTGCAGTCCCCGAGACGCTCATCGGACATGGCACAGTCCGTGTTGAGAAGCTCGGAGGGCTTACTACTGGAGCTTTCTGGGATCGGGAAGAAGCCTCGATAGAGGCTGATGCTGCCGGTGGATTTCACTCGGGCCCGTCGTTTTCTCCAGGGGATATACGAGATGCCCAAGTTAGGGGTGTTCCCGGTTTGGAGACCTCTCGTGGAGAGGATGATGCATTTACAGAATATTTCGAGGGGGTAGATGAGGAGACCGATGTTGATTCCCCTGTTTCCCTTGAGGAAGCCGAGAGGCTCAAAAAGCAGGTGACATCCGAGAAATAATATGTTGTTATTTGATTTTCTATTCTTGTTTTTTGATTTTCCTTCTCTGTGATGCAGGTCAAGAAGCTGTATGACCAAGCCTTCTCCAAGATGCAAGATGAGTTGACTCATCGTGGAGAGGATCTTGAGAAGCTTATGTCGGAGTCGGTCAAGCTGGAGGCTTTATGTGCTCGAAAGGAGGAGGAATTGATCAACCTCCGGGCAAGCTCGGAGAGAGCGCACCGGGAGAGGGCTGAATTTATCGAGCAGGTATGCTGGTACCCACAATTTTATTTTTAGTTTCAATGCTTGGCACTGATCGACTTATTTTTTTCTTTCCAGATTAGGCAGAAGGACGCCCTGGTGGAGCGGCTTCGAGACGAAGTTGCAGCTAAGGATGCTGAAATCTTCGAGTTGGCTCGGCTGAATGATGCCGAGGCTTCGGAGAGGGAGGCGCTTCGGGGAAGCTATCCTCGATTCAATACCTTCTTCGAGGTGCTCAGGAGGAGGCTTTTGCATTATCTGCGGCCAGGTCTGATGCCAATGAATTTGTCTCCTCATACAAGAGAGATGATGCTACTGGGAATGATCGGGCCATGGAGATATCCGAGAAGGCCGAGCTAAAGCTGGCGCGGGCAGTTGCTTATGCCCGTATTCAAGCCAGGAGGCAAGACCTCGAGGAAGTGAGCGCTAAGGGCGTTGATCTCTCTTCCGAGATCGAAGAAGACATGTCCCTGGAGGAAGAACCGGCAATGCCGACTACGTCGGGCGAGGGCTCTGAAAGCGGCTCGGATAGCAGCGAAGGCGTAGAGTAGATTATCATACTATTTTGCTTTTTTCTCTTTATGTATATGGGACCCTTGGGGGAATTTTACTAGAAACATCCTTGCAAATGCATTTTTTGAAATATAATACCTCGTTGTTACATATCTACAAACTTTGTCCTGAAATGCTTGCGTAAAAGTTGACTTTCAAGCTTCGACTTTAGCCCTTCGGAACCCGTACTTGCAATAGAGGACCCCCTCGAGATCGGACACCTTCTCGAGGTTAGTTCGGCATGGGAGCTTTGATCCCTCGAACACTGTGTGACAGTGTCATTTATGCGATATGACTGTGAAGTGACCGAGGTGGCCCCACCGATACACTTCCCCAAACGTTATGACAACTTTTCCAGAATTAAAAGGCTTTCAAAGTAGTTGAATAGCCACCGCTTGTTTATATATATTCTTGTTTCCTCTTATCTAAGTCTTGCAACTTTGCAAAACTAAATTTTCTTTCAACATTCTCTTCCTTTTCTCATCTTGCAAAAATGTTTTCATCTCTTCCTCTTTACCTCTGTTTTGAGTAGTTATGACTGTCGTGCCTGAATCCGTTCACCAATAAGAGGAAATTCTACCTCTGCTCCTAGCTTGGCTGATGTTACACCGCTGGCGTATGGTGAGTTAACTCGAGCTGCTTTGCATTGAAGAAAGACTTTGCACTAGAGAAACCCTTCGACGCCCCATGACATCGAGAGCATGCGTCGAGGTTCATCTGATTGATAGAAGAAAACCACCTCGAGACCGTGAGAAGAGACTGTGGCTGGGGGAAAATGTGATGATGCAAATACCTTCTCGAGAAGAGAACATCATGACTTATGTGGAGGGATTCTTTAGCGTGTATACGTACCCCTTCATATTGAGCCCCCTCGACTACCTGGTGCTCGAATTCTGCAAAAGGTACCGAGTCAAGTTGGCTAAGATCCATCCGCCCTTTTGGCAGATAGTGCTGATGATGAGGTACTTTACCGAAAAGGTTGAGCTCGAGTTTACCCTCATCCATCTTATTAGATTGTATGGGCCCCATCATTATCGTGGTCTGATAGCGTTACGACGCCGATCCACGAGGACCTTTATTGCTAGTGATGACAAGGACCGGAATTGAGGATGGATGATTCGGTTTGTCCAGTGAGGACCATCGACATTATTCCTGCAGAGTTCCTGCCATTCCCCGAGAAATGGAACTTCAAACATAAGCTACGTCGTACCTTAGTTCCCCTTGCTTTGGTTGATTTATAAGAATGTTTCTTTCTTTTTCTCAGCGGTTCCGTGGATGCCAAAAGAGATCCCAAATCTTACGGACTGGACTCGGAGGCTGGCAGCTTCGTTGACCTATGATAAACACAAGTGGTGAGATATGTCGAAGGGCAGATGGGAAGCAAAGCACCACGGTATGAGTCATGTGATTGCCCTTTTGATGAATGTTTCCTTTTATGTGTACTAAATCCATTACCACAGGTGTTGGTGGATTCTCAGAGATGAGACTGTTCCCCTTCGAGGAGAGGGAAGGCCCGTCAACTTCGGGGTCGAGGGAGGATAATAAGAGAAAAAGGTCCTCGATGGATGAGGATATTATCACCAAGGCGGGGCCTTCTAAGAGACATAAAGGAGATATCGTCGCTGAGCAGAGCTTTATATACGTCAGTCATTCTGTGGAGAACAACTCTCCTCGGGAGGATGATTCTTTCTCTATGGCTCGAGACAGGGGCCCTTTCGAGGTTGCCGATTCTGTCAGGTCTGAGACCTCTCATTTCAAAGAAGAGTTTCCTGGAGAGAAAGAGAAAGAGTCCTCCACCATTGTTTGTTTCTTCCCTCAAAGGTACTTTGAGGGACGCTCGGGACCAGGAGCCGCCCAAACCAAGCGAGGTTTCGAGTGGGTATGCCCCTATTGAGAGCAGTTCAACAGGGGCCGATGGGGCCATGCCGGTAGATGTATGTTCAACTTTTAAGGAGGCCCAGCGGCTCTGTTTCAAGGTGAGTTTTGATCAGCCTTGATAGCTTTTCAGCTATGAATCTTCATTCTTTGAACTGAAGTTTTCCTTACGCAGGTTTTTGACAAACTCAAGTTCGAGCTGCTTCACTGTGAAACCAGGTTGCAGGAAACTTTGGGCAAGGAAAAATCTCTCAGGCTTCTTTGCAATAAGAAGACAAAAGATTTGATACATCTTCGTTCAGAGGTGCATCGGAGTCGGAACTATGAAGGCAATCTCGAGCGTCAGGTAACCCTTATCCTGAAGGAGTACATGCTTCCTTTCTCTCTTTTGGGAACTAATGTTTTGGTGCTTCAGGTGTAGGGAGACAAGCGTTGGAGAGCCTTTGGGGCAAAGTCGGGCAAGTTAATTCTGAATGCAATGCGTTGAAGGAGCAGGTAGGCGTTCATGCAGCGGCCCAAAAGAATGCTTTGGCCAAGGCTGCGGCCCTTGAGATAGAACTTTGCAATGCATGAGAAGATAGCTCAATTCAAACGAGCAGGATTACCAAGCTCGAGACTGATATTTAATATATGAAGGCTGAGGTCATGGACGCCCGGGCTGAAGCTGAAGAAGCTAGAGAAAAGGTCGATAAGAAGGTGGCCGTTTATTTGAAAGATGCTGCTGATGCTCAAGCTGAGCTGAGCGGAGATTTTGATTAAGAGAGAAGAGGAAATGAGTATGCCCGATGCAGGTCTCGGAGGGAGACGCTCGAAGAGATTCATGCTAAGGGCTTTGATCTCTCAGAAGAGATAATGCAGGCCAAGGCAGATGAGATCGACGCCAAGTTTTTCCTTTCTTCCGGTGCTGATAATGGTATTTGAAGGCTTCCGAGTGATCTGGTCCCTAGAGCAGACTAGGTTTTCCTTCTTTGTTCTTTGTAGAAACTCCTGTGGGAGAATTGTAAATGCATATTTGTAATACACATACATAAATGAAATATTCTATGTTTTTTTTATTTGCTTGTCGATAATTAGCCCAATGCATTGGACTTCGAGATGAAACCCTTGAGGTTATAAATAGGCCCTGAGGCTTTTTAGGCTGGCCCGTAGGCTCTTACGCATTTGGGTCGATACGACCTTTAGTGTGGCTGGCGACTCAGGCTCTTACACATTTGGCCCTTAGGCACTTTAGTTAATCGTTTTGGGCTCAGTCTATGAGTCGGATTCGACTCGAGCTTATTGGCCCTTAGGTTTTTAAATTGGCCCTGAGGCATTTTTAGTCGGTACCACCTGTAGCTGGCGACTTGGGCTCTTACACGTTGGGTCGGTACGATCTTTGGTGTAGTTGGCGACTTAGGCTCTTACGCTTTAGGTCAGTATGATCTTTAGTGTAGCTGGTGACTTAGGTCTTATGCTTTAGGTCGGTAGGACCCTTAAGTGTAGCTGGCGACTTGGGCTCTTATGCCTTAGGTCAGTATGACCCTTAACCGGTTCTTTTCAAAGTTTTTTCGAAGTAATTGGAGGCCTGTGATTTTATGGCGACAATCGGACGTCTCCGAGTCATGTTAGTTTGACTGGAGCATTATGACGGTGGTCATTTGTATTTGGCTGTAGCCTTTTAGTCCCCGAGTGAGATAGCCTCGGCGTCTATATCGAGGGTATGCCTTTTTAGGGGTCTTACAAGTTCGATATATAGCCTTGACTTTGATATAGGGATTATGCCGTTATAAGGTCTTATAAGTTAGTACATGCCTTGCTTGAGGTCTTATAGTTTTGATGTTGCCTCATGGAGGGCTTATGAGTTTTAAGTTGCCAGCCTTGAGGTCTTACGACTATGAGTCGACTGTCGAGGACAGTCCCTGAGCCAGAGTTGATATTTCCTCATGGAGGGCTTATGTTGTTGATGTTTCCTCGCGGAGGGCTTATGAGTTCGAAGTTGCCGGCCCTGAGGTCTTACGGCTTCGAGTTAGACATCTTGATGAGCCGACAGTCGAGGATAGTCCCCGAGTCGGAGTTGATATTGCCTCATGGAGGGCTTATGAGTTTTAAGTTGCCAGCCTTGAGGTCTTACGACTATGAGTCGACTGTCGAGGACAGTCCCTGAGCCAGAGTTGATATTCCCTCATGGAGGGCTTATGTTGTTGATGTTTCCTCGCGGAGGGCTTATGAGTTCGAAGTTGCCGGCCCTGAGGTCTTACGGCTTCGAGTTAGACATCTTGATGAGCCGACAGTCGAGGATAGTCCCCGAGTCGGAGTTGATATTGCCTCATGGAGGGCTTATGTGCTCGAAGTTATCGGCCTTGAGGTCTTATGGCTTCGAGTTTTTGGTGACTCGATGGGGTGATTGTCGAGGATAGTTCCCGAGTGGTCGATAAATTTTGGGCCCTGGGGCCACTTTTTGTGAAAATAGAAAACTTTTCTGATGCGCGAAGTATTTTGATGATAAAAGATTCTTCTCCGATTACTTGGTACAAGAATACATGTTTTTACTATTGAGGGTTCGATTGTTCTTTGTGGACACGGTTCATTTGACTGTTTGGTCCAATACATCATTTTCCTGTCGAGACCCTCTTTGGCATATTTTAGTGATCTCCCAGGGGGATATCCCCCAGTATTTGAGGTTGATCAGAGAAAAGCCTTGAATACTTGGTAAGTTCTCCTCAGGTAGCATAGGGGTGTTGCCTCGTTAAAAACCTCATCGGTAAAACCCATTTGGGATAAAATCTGACGTGAGGGAAAAGAGCGCAACACATTCTTTAAAACCTAAGGTCTTCGAGCTGGAGGGTGCTCTGATTCTTTTCAATCGAACACCTACACATAAGTTAGTGTAAAATGTGAAGGAAAGAAGGAGAGGGTTTTACCTTAACTGTGGTGGCGTTCAAGCCTCAATATGCTTCAGTTACTCGTTCCAAGGACGCAACACGATCCTTTAATTGAGGATGCAGCTTGTGACTGCTTACTTGGATACTTGCTTGTTTTTTGGCTCATTCGATGTAGAAGGTGCAGGCGTCGGCGCCACATCGTGCACTGCAAACATTTCTTTGCCGCGTGTTGTTCCACGTATACCATTTTTATTTCATCATTCATGGGTAACTTCATCATTTGATGAAGGGTTGATGGTATCGCCCTCATACTGTGGATCCATGGCCTTCGGAGCAATGCGTTGTATCTCATGTCACCTTCGATGACATGAAACTTGGTGTTTTGAATTGTACCGACCACGCTGACTGGGAGAATGATTTCCCCTTTCGTTGTTTCGCTCACCATGTTGAATCCATTGAGGACACGGAAGGCGGGCACAACCTGGTCGAGCAATCCGAATTGCTCTACCACCCTCGACCGAATTATGTTGGTCGAGCTACCTGGATCCACAAGCACACATTTAATTTGAAATTTATTCAAAAGAAAAGAAATTACCAGTGCGTCATTATGAGGTTGAGACAAGGTCTCGATGTCCTCTTCGCTGAATGAAAGAGCATCTTTAGGTATGTAGCTCTGAGTTCGCTTTTCCTTGGTGATGGATACTTTTGTTCGTTTGAAAATGGGTCCCTGGGGGACGTCGACTCCTCCAATAATCATGTGGATTACGTGTTATGGTTCTTCTGTTTCATTTTTCCTGTTTGCCTATCTTTTTCGGAATTCGTTTTTGGCTCGGTCACTGAGGAAATCTCGAGGGTGCCCTTTGCTAATCAGTCGGGACACCTCTTCTCGGAGCTGTCTATAGTCTTCGTTCCTCTGGTCGTGCGTACCGTAAAATTCGCATATCAGGTTAGGGTTCCTTTGCGAAGGATCTGATAGTACAAGCCTTGTCCATCTGGTGTCTTTGATTTTACCTATGACCGATATTATATCCAAAACATCAATGTTGAAATTGTACTCGAATAGGCGGGGTGCCTCTATCGTCCCTGTGTGCCTGTCAAAACCTTCTTTATTTATGAGTCCCCCAGGGTTTTGGCCTCAGTCCATCCTTTGATCACTCTGAGGTATGTTACACCTTGGGATATTTCTCTGATTCTCTATATACGGTTGATTTCTTTGTTTGGCCTTGGCTCTCTTTCTGGAAGCCTTGATTCTTTTGCTTAGACTCTGTTAGGATATACCGAGCCCGAGGGGGCTTCCAGTTGATCGTCCTTGACCCTGATCTTTGAATTATACTTGTTGTGCACATCCACCCAAACTATGGCGGGGTACTCGATTAAGTTTTGTTTCAGCTGTTTTGAATCTATCGAGCTTCGTCCATCAAGCTATGAGTGAAGGCTTGCACCGCCCAATCGTCGGAGACCGGTGGTAATTCCATTCGTTCCAGTTGAAACTGGGATACGAACTCCCTCAACATCTCGTTCTATCTTTGTTTGATTTTGAAGACATCAGATTTCCTTGTAGCGACCTTGATGGCGCTAGCATGAGCCTTCAAAAAGGAGTCTGCCATCATGGCAAATGAATCTATTGAGTTTGGGGGGCAGGTTATGATACCACATCATGGCCCCTTTGGATAGTGTTTCTCCAAATTTTTTCAATAGAACTAATTCAATCTCGTAATCTCTTAGGTCATTCCCTTTCACAACACAAGTGTAGGTAGTAATGTGTTCATTAGGGTCCGAGGTCCCGTTGTACTTCGGGAGGTCGGGCATTCTAAATTTCTTTAGGATGGGATTCATAGTCGCACTCGATGGGAGTGGCTTTTGCACGAACTTCTTTGAATCTACACCCTTGAGAATCGGAGATGCTCCCGGGATTTGATCGACCCTCGAGTTATAGGTCTCCACCTTTTTGTCGTTGGCTTCTATCTTCTTCTCGCCTGATGCAATCCTCTTTGTGAGGTCCTCGAGCATCTTCATGATTGGGGGGTCGGTTGTTGACTCGTTGTTGCTCGACCTCTCCGGTGCCTGTTCACCTCGAGGAGCTGTTTCCGGTGGCGCTGTACTTGGAGTTTTTTGATGGATTTTCAGCTGAGCAATAGCCATTTGTTGTGCTTGCAACATCTCAAAAATGATGTGGAGGATAACTTATCTTTCCCTTTGATCAGGGGCCCTCTGTGCTCCATGTTGGTCTCCCTCACGCACATTCTCGTCTGTATGAGAGATTACATCAACATGTTGAGCGTTGCGCGAGCCTTCATCGATGGGGATTTGCACTGGTGCCCCTTCAGGGTTTTGTGGTGGTAAACCAGTACCTGAAGTAGCTGCGTCATTCTCTCCATGATCCTTAGGCCATTGTCTTCATGTGCATTCACTGAGTTAGACATTTTCTAACATGAAATTGAAGATTCTTGGACAAAAAAAAGGGTAAAGAATGACTTGTGTTTTCAGGAAACCAGCACTAAAACAATCACTACTATTTTTAGCCCCACGGTGGGCTCCAAACTTTTTACCTAGAAAATGGTAATTACAATTATATTTGATTTTGTGGTTCTAAAAATATGTGATCTATTTTAATACCGGTTGTTTAGGCAATAGATGCTAAGTGAGAGGTGGGAAAACAAAATAAAAGCGAAGGATAACAAGATTATGCAAACCGAGCAATGGAGAGACAGGTTCTCGGGGTTAATCTGAATATGTCTCAAGGTCGAGATCAGGGGCTCAATAATGGGCGGTAGAAAGTGATTCGATAGTGTCGAAGGACTCTAAGATGGATTCTTTATGATCAATGAATGAAGAACAATTAATGAACGCAATAAATGAAAGACAATAAATCAACGAGATAATTGTAAAGAATGTTTGAGCTAGAGGGAAGAGAATGTTCTTAGTCTTGTGTATTGAATATCATGTGTGTTACAAAGTGACAAGGGTCCCCTTTATATATGAGGGGGAATCCCAACATAGTACATGTGTAATTAATGCAAAGAGAGATGCATGGTACAACCATTTAATGCCACGGTACGAGGTTGTACTATTTTGTGTATTTTGTCAGCTTTAACGATGTGCCCTTTGGGAATCTCCCGCATTTCCACGTTGATCTTTGATTTGCACTGCCTCGAGGTCGAGGGCCTTCGATATGCCCCCTCGATGCCAAAACTCGAACCTTCGAGCCTTCTGAGCGTCGTAATGACTGTGAAATCGGGCTCTCCGATTTTAGCCGTATACAAAAACCATAATTTTGATGTCACCCCATATATGTTGTAACAACTTATCCACTTTGAAATATTTTGCATAAACCCGAGCTTTCTGGACGGCTGGCCAATTGGGCTGTAGAAATCAGCGGGTATGATATTGAATATCGACCCCGAACATCCATTAAGTCTCAATTTTTGGCAGACATCGTGGTTGACTTCACACCGGCCCTATACCCGAGGTTGAAAGAGAATTGTTGGTAAACTCGGGTACATCCTCGGGAATATGGACCCTCTTTAAGGATGGTGCTTCAAATGCAAAAGGGTACGGACTCGGCATCGTGCTAAAACCACCCACAGGAAACATGGTTAGACAATATATTAGAGTTGTAAAATTAACTAACAACGAGGCCGAATATGAGGCCATGATTGTAGGTCTCGAACTAGTCAAAGGCTTGGGAGCAGAGGTGATCGAAGCCAAGTGTGACTCCCTCCTCGTGGTGAATCGGGTTAACAAAACCTTTGAAGTTAGAGAAGAATGAAACAAAGATACCTGGATAAGTGACAAGTAACTTTACACCGATTTAAGGAATGGACTTTGCAATTATGCCTCGAGATCAGAATAGCGAGGTCGATGCCCTCGTGAACTTAGGGTCATCCGTCGAGGACAATGAGCTCAATTCGGGGTCCATTGTGCAACTTATGAGGTAAGTGGTCGAAGAAGGTCACACCAAGATAAACTCCACAAGTTTGAACTGGGATTGGAGAAATAACTACATATATTATTTGAAGACCGGAAAGCTTCCCTCAGATCCAAAAGAATCGAGGGCCTTGCGCATGAAGGCAGCACGATTCACCTTGTCCAAAGACGAAACCTTGTTTAGGAGAATCTTTGATGGTCCACTAGCGATATGTCTGGGACCGGGAGATACCGAATATGTTTTGAGGGAAGTTCACGAGGGCACTTGCGGAAATCATTCTGGTGCCGAATCACTAGTCCAAAAGGTTAAAAAGATGTGAAAGAGTTTTTTCAAAAATGCGACAAATGCCAAAGACATGAAACGATGATTCACCAACCCATGGAACTACTCCATTCGGTCTTGTCGCCATGGCCATTCATGAAGTGGGGAATGGACATCGTTGACCCTCTTCCATGGGCACCAGGTAAAGCTCAATTTATTTTATTTATGAATGACTATTTTTCTAAGTGGATTGAAGCATAAGACTTCAAGAAAGTTAGGGATAAGGAAGTCATCAACTTCATTTGGTATCACATCATATGTCGATTCGGGATGCCATCCGAAATTGTGTGTGATAACGGAAAACAATTCATTGGCAGGAAAGTAACCAAATTTCTCGAGGATCAAAAGATCAAAAGAATCCTATCAACACCTTATCATACTAGTGGGAACGGGCAAGCCGAATCGACCAACAAAACCATCATCAAAATCTTAAGAAGAGGATGACCGACGCCAAAGGAAATTGGAAGGAAATTATACCCAAAGTTCTTTGGGCATACCGCACAACCTCGAAGTCTAGTACCGGAGTACCCCATTCTCATTAGTTTATGGTGCTGAAGCTCGTATACCAATCGAAGTCGGGGAGCCAAGTATCAGATTGCGATATCCAACAAAGGAGTCAAATGTCGAGGCCATGAATACGATCCTAGAACTATTGGATGAAAGGCATGAAGCCGCCCTCGTCCGATTGGCCACCCAAAAACAACGGATTGAGAGATACTACAATCGAAGATCTAATCTTCGATATTTTTAACGTCGGGGACTTAGTGCTAAGGAAATTCAACCTCAACACCCGAAATCCAAACGAAGGGAAATTGGGTCCAAATTGGGAATGACCGTACCAGATTCTCGAGGTCACCAAAAAAGGTCCTACAAACTCGGAACGATGAATGGAGAACAACTACCAAGAAATTGGAATGTATCTCGCCTAAAATGGTATTACTACTAAGGTACGACTTCTTTCTATTTCCTTTTTATTTCAGACAAACACTTGCAGGTGGTCAACAAGAAACTATGATGGATTTTTCGGCAAACGGAATGAAATTTTTAGGTCTGAAAGCACGTGTTGCAATCTTTTTCCCTTAGACCGGTTTTGTCCTAAATGGTTTTTTAGCAAGGTTTTTAACAAGGCAACAATGAATTGTACGAACTTAGAATCAAGCCTGATGACGAATCAGCACCGAAGATCAATTCAACGATATCCGAGGTTCCTTTGCAATCAACCTCGAATACTGGGGGGGCTACCCTCGGATATGCGTTATCTTCGAATATCAACTTCTAGTGAGGAAACTACTTCATAAAGGGAGGGTCTCGATAGACAGGATTTGTTCTAAGGGTCAAACGGTCAAAATGAACCGTGCCCACATAGATTGCTTGAGCCCTGGCATAAACATGTACGTATGTATGGCTGTTTTGATCGAGAATAAAGAGAAATACTTTTCTGGCAAACATCTTATGTTTTAAAAAAATTTCCTCTGTGCATCTCTTAAAGATCTTCGTACTTCCGAAAATAATGAGTCGAAGGGAAATACTTAACAAAAAAACGAATGACCACTCCCTCACTCGGGACTATCGTCCAATTCAAACAGCCCAAGTCATCGGGCCTCGAGGGAAAAACACCTAATACGCAACTCCCCGATTTCCAAAGGCCACGGCCACCCCACTTGGGGACTATTATCTCGGGCAAGCCTGGATAAAAATTGAAAACAAGCCCAATGGGCAGCTTCCGAACTAAAAGGCTACGACTGATTTAACACGGCTCAGAGACGTCCGAAATCCGTAACAAAAATTGGCCTTCGAAAAAGAAAATTCTTTCACAACAGGTTCTAAAGGCTACTGATGTTTTATACTTCAATACCACACAAGAAGGGGTGATTTGTGTGGGGTCTAATTTTTCGCGTGCACTAATTATAGAAGCACATGGTTCTTCTTAGTGTTCCTTAACCTTCTATTGCTAAAATAGTAAACGCGAAAAGTAAAGAACACAAGTATTTTTACGTGGAAAACACCCAGCTCAAAAGGTGAAAAACCACGACCTACTACTCATAGGATTTTCCCCAACACTTCACTAAATCACTTAGCCAAAACAGCATTTACAAAACTCCTTGTGAACCTAAGGATTAACGCTAATCTCGTTGCGCCAACCAGCCTCTAATTGTTGCGACAACTTCAAATTAACTCTAACTTGAATACTCAAACTACCTAACACAATTGCCTCTAGATAAAGCTGCAAGGTATAATTTGAAAACTACCTACTACAATTGAACTGGAATAAAAGAATGACACTTGAAACTGGTTGTTATATCTGGTTCATGTAGCTTCAGGTTTGCACACTTGAATCACACAAGAATTGCTTGCAAAATGCCTTGCTATTTTGCTCTCAACTCACATTTAACTTCTTCGTTTGTGCGTACCTGTAGAATGAGAACATCCTGCAATATATAGAGTTAGTAGATCAAGAAATAATAAGAGTTCTAATGCTACTCTTCCTTGGTGGAAGAGTTCTTGTTGTCCTCAACTTCTAACTCCTCCTTTATCTTGGATAGCGTTCTCTTTGAGTAAGGAGTCCTTTTCCTTAATCAATTATGCAACCTTTTCAATCAGGAGATATTAGATACACCAAGTTAAGCTTATCTCCTTCATGTGCATCTCTTATGCTCGAATCTTCCCGTGTCTGTGTACACAGGGGATGTACCTGGTTCATGCCTGAGCTTCCTTTGTCAATCTTCAAAACAAAACTTCACTTGGGCCAAAAAATTGCCCCTTTTTTACGATGACAAACACTGTGCTTTTCATAAGCTTAGGCCATGTTTCAAATCAGCTCAACAACAACACAATGTTAGAATATTTTACCTTTTTAAAGTCACTTATCATCAAGGACCAGGTTCATTAGGTTATAAACATCACTTTCCAAAGTGTAAGCATAACCTTTTTCCCCCTTTTGGCATCATCGAAAAAGTTGCATAAATATGTAAGATAACCAGATTTTAAAATTACTCATGGCCACTAGGGCTACTTCAAATGCAATCATGGATTTAATTGTTACATTTCACGTTGTTGTACGTTAAATTTCGTCTTAAGTTAATCGACGTAGACTCGGGATGATATTATCTCGAGGCTATGAGCATTTATGCTATTTATAACAAGCTATAAGTAAGTGACGTGAAGGTTAAAGGATAAACGAATTAAATAGAATGAGTTACGTTGAAGATTGTCGATTTGGGATAAAATACGGTTCGAGCCATAATACCCGGTATTTATGGACTAGTGCCATACAAGGTACCCCATGACCACGATAATAGAGTACATAAAGTGTGTTAAAAGTGAGTAGTACTTTAAATAAATTTGAGATAATTCTTAATTATGTGGGTAATTGGTTAATTATTGGTTAATGGGAGATTAACTAGTTAATTAAGGGATTGGTGGGTAATTAATCAAAAACTTTGGATAACTTAACCCCCCCTCCCCCCGAATGTGGCAGCAGCCCCATCCCATTAAATGACTATTAAAAGAGATCGAAAGGTAGCACATTTTAAGGAAGATATGTGACACCAAGTATTGAAAGGTGGGGCCCACACCATCAAGACTTAAAATCCTTCTCTAATTCAAAATGAAGATTATTACATCTAAGTTAAAGAGAAATGCTTCAGCAAGATGAAACTCCATTAGGAACTTGAGTTTCTTCAATCTCTCACTCAAACGAGATTTCTTAATATTATAGCAACGTGGGATTTTTGATTCTAAGGGAGTACAGTGTAATCTTCCTCAAGAGTATCATACGCATTTTTTCCTACTCTAATCTTGTCGTCACGTGTTTTTTCGATTGTCGTGTATTAGAGGGATTGTCAAGAGAACTAGTTCAGGTATGTTAAGGTTATCCCTTCTTTATTTTTGGCATGATCCAAATGAAACAAACGAAACGAGCAAATGCACAACTTTCATAAATGACTTTATTCATAGAAGTACTAGAATTGTCTATGTTCTTGATTCCCCACGTGACATATTATTATATCTTTTGTTCATGTGTCTCAAAATAATACATAGTTGATAAAGTTTATCCAAAAGGTATATTGATTTTATTAACATATTTATTATGCATTTCATCCATTTATACATGCACATTGACCCATGAACAGATTGCATTATATACGTGTATATTATATGTATGTGGGATATGGGAAAAGGTTACGGCGTTATATATGCACCACCACTTGATCAACTGGTATATGTTGATGATTTTTCCCATAGTGGCCAAGATGATATAATGGGATGCCCTCAGAGGCTTGATGATGTTATGTATACCTATACCTATGCATGACACGACATTTATACCCACGTGCATGACATTATAAATGTTTCACGATTTACAAAGTTATCTAGACTTGCAGGCGGAATTCTTTATTCCATGTTTCATCTATGTATTTTATGTACTGATTTTCATGCCTTACATACTCAGTACATTATTCGTACTAACGCTGTATTTCCCGGGGATTGCGATTCATGACCGCAGGTGCAGGTAGACAAGCTGACATTCCCCCTTCTTAGGATCCTAAATCAACGAGAGTTGGTGTCGTCCATTTGATCTGGAGCTGCTTTGGATTTTTGTACGATATGTTTGTATACATATACGGGCATGACGGGGCCCAGTCCCGTCATTGTACAGTTGTATATTCTGTTTGAGGTCAGACAGTTATGTATACTTGGATAGTATGTTGCCTAGTCGGCTTCCAGTTTTGGATATAGAGTTGTCTATAGCAGACTTGTCGGCTTGCCGTACATATTCCGCACGTATATGTATATATGTCTTTTGGACTGGTTTTCCTCACATGTTATTCTTGTAATTCAGCAGATGTTATTCATCTTTATATCTTAGTTGTATGTTTAAGGGTGTTCGACAGGTAGGACTCGGGCACCAGTCACGGCCCATCGATTTGGGTCGTGACAAAAGTGGTATTAGAGCAGTTCTGTCCTAGGGTTGTCTACAGACCTTGTCTAGTAGAGTCTTGTTTATGGGTGTATTGTGCACCACACTTATAAAATGAGGCTACAGGACATATAGGATGTTATCCTCCCTTCATATCTTAGATCGTTCGATATAAGAATTCATGTTCCTAACAATATGTTACATTTTCAGCGATGCCTCCAAATACTACGGCCGCCCAGAAGGGCAAGTCCATGGTTGGTGAGACTATTAGTCGAGCGCCATGAGTTACCAGGGCTCGAGGAGAGTCTCATAGTGAGATTCTATCTCAGACTTCACAAACCTCGCCTTCTGCAGAGGAGCTCCGAGAGGCACCAGCTCCAGCACCTTCCCCTGTACATCCTGCTCCTCAGCCAGATGCACCGGGTCAGGAAATGAGAGAAGATGTTCAACTATTAACTCGATTAGTAGCCTCACAGGCTCGATGTCAGGAGGTAGGTATTGGTTATGCAGATAGGTCTGTCAGTGCGAGGGTTCGTGATTTCATTAATTTGGACCCTCCGGTATTCACTAGTGCAGATCCAAACATGGACCCTCAGGTATTTATTGATAGAATGCAGAGGACTTTGAGGGTAACGAAGGCCACTGCAACCAAGTCAGTTGATCTAGCCTCCTATAGAATCCAAGATGTTGTAGTTAATTGGTACGAGTCTTGGGAGTTGTCCAGAGGTGAGGATGTCCCTCCAGCAGTATGGTAAGACTTTACAGAAGCTTTTCTTCATCATTATCTGCCACCAGAGCTTAGACGGACCAGAGTTGATAGGCTCTTGACCTTTCGGCATGGTAACATGAGTTTCCAAAGATCGTTGGCTAGATATTCTCCTACTATTGTATCTAAGATGGAGGATCGGGTTCACCGGTTCATGATGGGGTTGGAGCTGCACTCTCTTACCAGTTGTATGTCGGTCTCACTTCAGGAAGACATGGATATTTCTTGTATTCAGGGATATGCTCAGGGTGTAGATGAGCATAAGCAGAAGCACAGGGCCGAGCGTGAGCATGATACCCAAAATAAGAGAGCAAGGTATTTGGGTCCTTCTAGTGAGTTTCGAGGTGGTCAGAGACAACAATACCTGAGGTATCCAGCCTAGCCGTCGGCTAGCGCAGCCCCTTAGTTTGCCAGTAAGAGATTTGATCATTCCACATATTCAAGTCCTGGCCAGAATTCTAGGGCCTCAAGTTCTCAGTATAGGGGCGAGTCAAGTCAGATGAGGTTTCCCTTGCCGCAATGTGCTCAGTGTAGTAAGAAACATACCGGTCAATGTTGTATGGGGATGGGTGTTTGTTATACTTATGGTTATCTGGGCCACGTTATGAGGGATTGTCCAACGAGAGGTGATGAAAGCATAGCTCAGTTAGCGGGATCTATAGTTGGTTCGTCATCATCAGTACGTCCCCTGTGCTAGGTTCACAATCACCAATGGGTCGTGGTAGAGGCATCGGTAGAGCATCTAGCTCAAGCGGTCCTCAAAACCGCATTTATGCTTTAGCAGGACGAC